>JAQIXP010002769.1:0-14361 GCA_034700285.1 Proteroiulus fuscus
TACGAAAACCTTTTTGAGCATGCGCGAGCAGCCGCCATTGTTGAACATTGTTGCTCCCTCATACCTCTATCCAGTTTTTATAGAGATCAGTGTATTGGAGGCCTTACTTTAAGTAAAGCCCTGTTCACATTAGAAATATGAATTTTATTCATCTACTTGATGTAGATGTAAACGATATAAATGAATGAAATGAATTTAATCGTTTGAGTAATTAGGCTAGTCTTTGATGTTCGAGCATTGATTAAACTCATTGCTTGCATATTTTTTAATTATTTTTATTACTTTTAATTATTACAATTTCTAAGTTTCGCTTGCAAGCTTTGAATATGATTATATTTCAAAATTTGTGTTGAATGTTAATTTTAATCCAAACTGGCTGCATGATTTAGCACTGGAAAGTCAGGGAAATTTGTCTTCTATAAATTTATGGGAACCCTCTTACAGATCCTTAGTCTGTTTTGCTTATAGGCATTCAACTATCCAGAAAGTTACGAGATTAGTGCTGCAATGGTTAGGGATCGTAAATGGCACACAACTCACTAATGATGCTTTTTTTTTATTATGTAATTGTTGGGTAGTGATTAAGTGAAATCGTTTGTCCTGATTTGATTAATGCGATAGTTAGCCATCTTTTTCCTCGATTAAAGACTGATTTTGTTTCCAAACATAAAGTGGGCCGAGATCATCCTTGACACGCTAACCGTGTAGAACTAATCGACAGTCTTGTGTTTACAAATCACAGGTGACAGGGTGTTGTCATAATTGAAATGCCATGACTGACACTAATGGCAGACAAATAAGCTTGCTTATGATTGAGTGTTATTTGCCTGCCATTTTTTTGTTTTGTTGTTAATGGTAACTGAAATGGCCAATCATTTGCATATACTAATCCTGGAGCGCATTTATAGACTCTTTGAAGAACATCGCTTCAAATGCTCTTAAGGTGGGAATGCATCCTCATAGAACCAATACCAGGAAAATGCTTAAATGGATATTTTAAGTACCGTATTTTATCTTGAAACCATATTAACCAATTATTTATAGAAGAATATTGTTGTTAGTAAGTAATTAGATTAACTATTAGACGAGAGTCCAGCAAAAAAGAAATTGTTCTGCAGAATTTTTGCTGTTCAAAAATGCAGCAGATCCACCGCAGGGCCGTAGCTTCCGGGAGGGCTGCCCTCCCAGACTCGATCAGAGGGGGCAGCAAAATGCCAGTCTCCCTTCCACACCTCGAAATTTTTGGACTAATACTACATAAAATGGCAAAATTTGTGGTTATTTTAACCCATTTTTGAGGGTTTTTTTTAGTAAAAAAAGTCGCCTGCGGCGCCATTTGCTGTAAATTTTTGCAGTTATGTACAAAAGCCTTCAAATTTTTGCCTGCAAGCCAAATTTTGAAATAAAATTTTTTGGGGCGCCCCCCCCCCCCCCCCCAAAAAAAATAATGGATTTCTGGTATGGCCCTGGCCCCCGGAGGGGCAGCAAAATCCACTTTGTCCCCCAGATTACTTGGCCTTGCTACGAGCCTACGGCCTTGATCCACCGGAATAAATGTAGTGAAAGTCAAACTGCAAAGAAAAGTGCAGTTTTAGGGAAGAAACTTCGGAAAAGCATTGGGAAGTTGCAGTTTTCTGCTGCAAAATTACAATTTCTCCACAGCATTTTTTGTTCGTTAAAGCTGCCTATCTGTTTCTGTGCCTGTCTATTTCGTAATATAGCTACTTTTCTGAAATTATAACAGAAAAATTCGTATATATCGATTCATCTGAGCAATCCACTTTTGTTGAGTTCCACCAGGTGGCCCAGTAATTTTTTGTCAGTCAAGCTTGCTGTTACTGTAGTTAATTTTGTGCATTGCTTAGCACAAGAAACATCCTCATCGTAACGCTTTTGTAGGCATAATGTAGGCTCTGGTACATCCCCCCCCTCCCTGAGTTCTAATGTAACGTAATACTTGAACAGTCCCTATAGGGTCAGTGCCCTCGGTAGTACAATCCTGCTAAGCTTTCAATTTTGATGTTGCAGGGTGATACTAATGGGAAAATTTTGAATATGGAAAAAACTAGTATGATTAATATGAAAAATGTGTGAAAAATATGAAAATTTTAAAGAATCTGAAGAAATTCTCTAAGGAAGGGAGCAATATATAGGAATCCCATATAAAAATAGATATGCTGGTGCATATTTATGCAGAATATCGATTTCAGGATTACGGTGACGAATTTCTGCAGAAAAATTTAAATTATAAAGTATTTTCTGCAGAAATGGAAACGGCTTCAAAGTTTCTGTAGAAGCATGATTCCCTTCTGAAGAAATTGTGACGAAGCTTTGATTTCTGCAGAACATTTAAATAAATTGTTCATGGTGAAATTCGTCACATTTTTTCTGAAAATAATCTTGCAGAAACTTTACAAAACGCTATTCGATAGCAAATAAAACAGCAACTGCTTTTCTTATTAATGCGAAGAAATTAGCAGTTGAGTCAGGAAAGGATATTCAGCCTATATATTCCAAGTGCCATAGGCCTATGTGCATTAGTGATGCTAAAATTAAATATAAATTTAATGCAATAAACTGGTGTTATAAAATCACACGTTTTAGATTGTAAAAGATGTGATAATTCTTTATTGTTGTAATGTGAAAATGTAAAAATCCCTGGAAGTTGCTTGTGTTAAATATTTACAAAATGCACTATTGTATGGTACTGTACCGTGCTAACATTTAATTAGGAAAAAAGGTTAAAACGCTTGGGATAACATTAGTGATAATGTATCTAATGTTTACAACCTTTTTTAATCTAGCTTTGAAAATTATCCAAATGTATTCTTCAAGGCTTGTTTAGACACTTAAAAATGCTGATACCAACTAATTAATGAAAAAGACATTGTTGGCAATTTGAATTATTTATATTCTGAATCCATGAGATTCCAAGCTAACTGGCTTATTTACCCTGAATGGCTTTTGTTTGTCGGACCCCTTACTTAATCCCCTCAGTAAACCAAAATTAAATCCGAAACTGGTGTCAGCACCCCTCAGCTCGTAGCTCATCCATGCATCCCTGAATCTGTAATGCTGCTGGGATTGCACTTTTTTATTCTCCAATTTGAATGTCAAATTGGCACCTGTGTTTCCGTGCCAAAAGTTAAGTGAATGGTAATTTTTTATTTAGGGCACCTTTCCCCAATTGTTCGGCTCCCCTGGCTCGGCATCTTGCATGCAAATCTCCGAAGGTCAAAGCTTCAGGTTGTGTTTTGCATGACAAGTTGATTTATCAGTGGCACAGATTTGGCTAAAAAAGTTATGATCAAAGTACATGGTGCATGGATTAAAAACCTTGAAACTTTTTTTTTAAATATAAACTACTATCATTTACATGCGATTTATTAAAATGGGATTGACACGTAGAACGAAAAATGAAAATATTATCTTTTAGCTAAGAGCCAAGCTGACCGTTTTTTTTCCTCAGTTTTTTTTTATTTAAAAAATTGGGAACAGCTCTTAATTCGACGCAATTATTTATTAATTAGAAATTGTCCTGTTATTAATGACATTAACTGTAAAACCACGCCAATGCCAATTTTTTGAGAACGCTCATAAATTGTGTCGCTATTAAATTGCTATGAATTTATTCGGAATTTTATATGCCGATGTGTCATTTTTGCACACGTAACAATCTATCGGCAATGTTTTGTGAATATTTCCCATGTAATCAATGAAAGTGTTGTCCGATTCTCATTTACAGCTGACTTGTGGAGTCTGGTGAAATAAATATAGTGTACAAATTTAGCTTATTTCAAAAAAAATATCATGCCAAACATTAGTTTTTAATTCATTGATTCTGCCACAGTAAATCGGCAGTACTTCGGGGTTTGCCATTGAAAATATTTTAGCTCTTTTCCCAAGTTTAACATTAGAAAACTGACTTTACTCAAAGTTTACAATTTGTCATTGTAGGCAAAACTGTTAAAAAGATATGCAAGTGAATGTGTTTGAATTTGTACGAATTCCCACTATGTAAGAAGTAATTTTTTAATGATACATACACGTACTTACTAGATATGAATGGCTATGGAAATAATAATTGCAGCAAAGTTTCCATAAAATTATGCAAAATACATGTTAGGCGCCATTTTTTCAAAGCTTTCAGCAAGCAGTGCCATATGGTGGCGCCCTCTAGAACGTGTATGTCTATGAGTTCCATGAGAGTTGATGCCTTTTATCCAATAGATGGCGCTAAACATTGTCAGTGACGCCAATTTGGGCTTTATATTTTCATCAAATCCACGTATTCAATACATTTTATCTAATGATCTGTAGGCTCAAATCCAATTCCCATGTCTATCCTACTTTTTTATGTTGTTTTTTTCCTAAAATCAACTTGTTTCAAAGTGGGACTGTCCATTTAAGCTGCATTCTATAAGCTTGACAATAATTAAAATGTCTGAGTTCTGTATTTAATAAACAGAAAAATCATGTAGAAATGAGAAAAAAATGTTGGCTAAAGTCAGTTTAAAATCGTAAGGATTGTTTACTTTATTGAACAATTATAACTGAAACTAGTTGAACAACATTGAAACATACACATGTATTTTCAATAAGTTTTCTTGAGCATAAATGTTTCTTAAAACCTTTCAAGACATAAAAGATTTAACATTTCCAGAATTAAATAAGTAAAAAAATCTTGATTTATCATAAAGGGCAAATAGTTTAGTTTGAAAATCATGAACTAGAATGGTTCCAAAAAAAAATTATGAATTTATCTTTTAAATAATGACTTCTTCTGAAAAAAAATTGGAAAATTTGCATTAGTGGAAGCACCTGCAGTTAAAATTCCATAAATTGTTTAAAAAAAAAGGGTCAGTTTGGAGTTTATAAGTTATGCAAGGTGAAGGAGGACAAAACATGTTCTTTTGTTATGTAAAAAAAACCAGAAAATACCTGGGCAAGCCTTAAAAAATGCAAATTAAGCGTAGTACAAGGGGAATATGCGTTGTAATAGGAATTTTTAGTGCTAATGCTATTGTGGGCAATCAATTATTATGCCTGAAATTGTCAGCCAAGATAGACTTAAATGGCATAATTTGTATGAAAAGTTGACGTAAGAAATGGATACGAAGTTTGGTAAATGTAAGAAGTTGTGGGAATAGGCAGGAAGTGCCATGCTAAATTGTGCAAAATGCCAACAGGTTTAGGCAGTTTTATGCTTACATTTCATGAAGTGCCAACCAGGTGACAATACCACTTGTCAACAGTACATTCCAGAAAAAAGACTGACTAAGATGTAGAAAAATAGCCAAATTTCAAACTGGCAAATTTTACTGAAAGGCAATTGACAAATATAAGTTTAAAGATAAAGCCTAGAAAATGGGATGGATAACATGACATTTTGAAAAAAAAGTAGCGAAATGTTAATTTTTAAAATTAAATTAGGATTTATAAATCCAGTATGTGTCGTTAACATTACTAATACAATAGTGCAATTTAACTTTTTTAATTTTTTTTTTCATTAACTGTAATGTAACGTTTGCTTGGACAGGGAATGCTTGTAACTCATGGTTAACTAACTCATTACCCAAACATGATCCATTTTCATGCTGCAAAGATCACTCGTTGATTAGGTAACAATGTGCCAAGGATTATGGCTGACCAAGAATTATTTATTGATGCTGTTTTAGTCATTTATTTTATAAATTAAAAAAGTAAGAATTTCATACTGCATTAAATGGACCTACGCATTAAAGGATTGACAGGTTTCCATTTTTAACAAGTCTATGATAAAAATATTAAACTTATTTATTTATACTGCTTTAATGATTTTTTTTTATAAAGTAGAATAAATTTGTACTCCATTTAATGGTCCTTTGAAATAAATATTTGACAGGTCTAATTTTTAACATACAGACAGTAAACTTCTCTGATGTTTCCTGGAGTTTCTAGTTTAGAGCAAGCAAGAATTTGTCGTTAATATATTCATTTCAACATCAAAATTCAAGAAAATGTCAAATCTGTAAGTCATATTTCTAAAGAAGTACTAAAGATATAAACATTACCAATGCCAATTACTGGTACAACTGGCATAGATTAGTTGATATCTATCAGGCACAGATAGAGCATGCTGCTTTGCTGAAAATCTGCCCACTTTTACAACCTTATTTGCACAACTTGCATTGAACATTGTTTGTTATTAACATATTTAACCAAAAGTAATGCTCGGATGACATACATGTGGTAAACTGGACAGCTGCCAGTGTGATACGTTTAGTTCAATAAGGTATTTTTGGTTAATAGGGCTATGCCAGGAGCTACTTCGAATAAAATCCAGCTGGTAAGATTTCATTACCTTGGGATTATTTAAACCAAAGCAGTGGGAATTTTAATGAGAAAATTGCACAATCTTGGAAAATTACTTACAATTTTAAGATTTGTATTTTGTTTTTGCCAAATTTGCTTGCTAATGTATTAAAAATTCAACAGTTTAAAAATGTTATATATTCATGTCAGCATATAATATTTTTGAGAAATGGTAGACTGTGACATGTCACCAGCATTGTTGCATGGTGATTACCAGGTCATAAAGTCATAAAATGTCATATACTTTGACGAAGGTAACTTTAAAAAGTCATATAAAATATTACTTTTTTTCATGAGTCATAGTTTTTGTATGATTCTTATGAATTGGCATGTACACGATTGTTGTATGTTACTGAAAAATGCGTTTTGAAGTAGCTTATTCATATCTGCTGTTGATTTACTAACGTATTTGCACAAAAAGACCCAATGGGTAAATTTGGTCAAATTTTTAGTACAGAATCCGAAATATGAAAAAGTCTGAAACTATGTGATCGATTCGGCAAATTTTTTCTTTAGTATCAAACTGTATTCTCCTCACAAAATTTTTGTTCCAAAATGCGGCTAAATTCAAGTGCATATTCCAGCAAACTAGGGGCCTAAATGTAATTTTTATTGGTACTAGTATGAGCACCAATCCCTATTTTGAAATAAAACTTGAGGAGAATGCTCAAATCATTGCAGTCTCGAAGGGATAATTTAAGCTTAGGTTTATTCAAGAGGTTTCTCTTGCCTTGTAATTCTAATTTAGTTTCTGATATTTTTATGTCAAATTCTAATCTAGAGTAAGGAAATTCGTGCTAGCTAAGAATAGTTCAAAATTGTTTGGAATCAGTTTAACAATGCTTAAGTCTCTATTGACGTGAGAGTTTCTTCCTAGGGGGATTATTCCCTACCAAAAGGCATTATGATATGCTGATCGTAGGGTACTGAATTGAAGGTGAAGGATTTCTGCAGAAAATTTACATTGATGTTCCGCAGAAAATAACTTCATAATTTCTGCAGAAACATATCATGTTTCTGCAGGAACTTTTATAATGCAGCTTGCATTTCTGCAGAGCATAAATGTTAATTTTTCTGCAGAAATGCCTACCTACATTTTGAAATGGAGTTTCAGTAACTCTGAAATGGATTACCAGTGGATGGGAAGCCATTTTCTTTTGAATCAGTATATACGAGCAAGTCACGATAAGCCTACTTAGATTATTTGAATAATGACTGTGCAGATTGGCAACTGAATGCCTCCCAATGTACCATATTAAACAAGCCCTTTTTTATCTGTTACACATCGATGGTAGTTATTCAGTCACCTTCACATGTGTTGATGTTTGATATACAATTTATCTGATTAAAATTCCAGCATTGACCAGGATAGGCTAATATTAGCAAGAGATAATATCCAATATGAAAAATAGTTTGCAGTTCAGATTCCCACAGGTTGTTTTAAGATTATGATTATCCGGCGTGATTTGTGGTAAAAGCTTTGCTAAAATTCAGCAGTAATTTGTGTCAACTTTATTGCACTGGTGGTGGATGAGAACATTTTGGATAGTTTCATGCAACTATTGTGTTACGTGTTTTCATTGTCAATAAGTCGTAGATGACAAGTAAATATTTCACAGTAAACACTCTTGGTAACTGCCGGTACTGTATTTTTGGCGAGTAAGAGTAACTGTTGTTTACTATATAATTACATTTTTGTGCGTGTAGTAGTTTATTTGATAAAGATACTAGGGACATGAATTGGACCATTTATCGTGCGTTTTCATAAATTGAGGAGCTGAGATCAAAAACCACACGAGTCCATTTTTTGCTGATAATGAGATCTTTACGTAAAATTTCAGCTAAAATGTTGTTCTATCAAGTACCGTAAATCAATAAAAAATTGGGGTAAGATATTAAAAAAGTTTCTCATTTTGACCACTGAAGATGAAAATGTCAGAATCAATATAGGCCTACGTGTATGTGCAAAATTTTGGGTAGTAGGTACCCAAATTTGAGTATAGGGTTAAAGTAAACTCATAACAAGTAGATTTCCTTCAAGAGAACCAAAATGTGATGGTATATAGTATATACCATAGCACAAGTTTCTATCTTAAAACTTAAGCTCAGAATTTTAAAATAACTAATTTTAATGCAATAAATCTGGATTTTCTCTCAGAACAAGAAATCTGGACTCATGTGATTGTTGAGCCCAGGTCTTCGATTATATAAATGTGGTAAAATATCGAATTGCACTATCCACAAAAATATGCTCATGTCCTCGAAAGAAATACCAGTAGATTAAGATTTTGGTGATCACATGCCACAACTTTTTTTGGGGGTAAAAATTGAGGTAAATTGCAAATGGTCCCCCATGAACATACACGTGTATCAGTAGGACGTCAACTATTTGACCAAAGTTTAAAGTTAATTTCAACATTGATTGGTTAAATGATGAAAATACTAGCATGTCAACTTGAAATTATGCAAAATGTTAACATTTACGGCCAGTTTGGACTGACTACAATGTCGATGAGGTTATCATGCCAGTTTCGAGCTAATGACCAGATTAGCATGTCGTGTGAAAGTTATGAGTTTCACCAACTTAAATAGGAGCAAAGGTTTTTTTTCACAAATTTTATAAAGTTGGACAGTGCAATTTGCCGAAAATTGTCTAATGCATGACTAGTGTAGGAAATGTAGGAGCGTAATTAATTCACAGTTGATTGTAAACACGGGGTTTTGTTGGTTGTCAGGCTTAACGTTTTACTTTGCATACAAATCCGCACAGATATTTTATTTGGACTTTGCTTGTGTTTGTTGCGCAAAGCTTTGGGGGAGTTGGGGGCTGGCACCCCCATTGAATATAGTTACCCGTGGATCGTGAATCGTATACTCTCCAGCCTGGGGAACTTTGGTCATTTCGACATGAAAACTTGAAAATGCACCACGCATTTATTCACATGGCTAGTAGCCAAAGTTTTTTTATCCCAACTTGCAAATTATCTATCAACTGAAATGATGGCAATTAATAATTAAAGCCACAAACAATCCTGAGCTATTTACGAAGTCATTCGTATTGAGAACAACCTGTTGGGTTTAAAAATGTTTCTACTTTATTATTATCTCGGGATGAATGCAAGAAGCCTTGCCGGTGCCAAAAAAGATGTTTGCTAATAATATGTGCATAATAATTTGAAAAGCTAATGGAAATTTATCGCACTTTGAATCCGATTTTAACATATTGCTCATAAAAGTGAAATAAACGCTTGATGTTTTTTTTAAGGGAAGATTAGCAATGCCTGGTGGCTTCATACATTGAGGGTATAGTGGTTGTGACAAGTGTCAAGTCAGCTCTGTTTTACGCACGAAAGAGTATTAAAGTGACCACTGGACAGGTGAATCTGTGAGAAAAAGCATTTGAAAAGCGAAATTTGTGCATGAATAATTCAGGGAATTTTTGATAAAATTGGGGAATTTGTAGAGCTAATGCAAGTTTACGCGCCAAACATTTTATTTTATTGTACGTGAATAGAGAATAGTGCTAATTTTAATAAGAAAAAAATATTTCAAGAACTAGTGAGGCTATCATTAAGCAAAGCCTTGAAATTAGCGCCTAGGTAACAATTGTCTAGAATTTATTGGTTGTTTTGCCTCAAGATTGCTTTTTCTTTAAATGGTACATGTTTTCTTGATGTGGATTTAGGTAAATTACGAGCGTAATTTTAACATGGTTCATACTGACATGGACAAGCATGGAAAAGGGAGTTTGAGGGGAAAGTCGGGGATTCGATAAAACTATGTCAAATCAAAATTAAAATGTATTTTCATAAAATGTCAGTATCCTAATTTTGTTTTACCGATAACTTTCTTTAAATACTCCTTTTCCAAGATTTCAATCAGAGAAAGCTTGCGTTTATGTTAGTGAAAGTCAAGGAAGCCTACAAGTTTTCAGAATTCAGTATGAATTATTTAACGTGTTTCTTGCTGTATTTTCTTAGAGAATAATCAAAAATAATAGTTTAATAGGCTATTTTTTTATTTAAATTTGTTGTTTCCTTGACAATTTGTTCATTTATAATATTTTTTAAATTTTATTTCAGATGAAGTGGATTATTTTGTAGTTTTATTCTGGCTTGGGTGTATGCGTGCTTAAAGTCATGGGCAGCCAGCAGTTTTGTCTGCGCTGGAATAATCACCAGTCCAACATGCTCAGCGTGTTTGACCAACTGCTTCAGAATGAGGCGCTGGTTGACGTGACGCTGGCCTGCGATGGGCTCAGTCTCAAAGCTCACAAAGTGGTTCTGTCAGCCTGCAGTCCCTACTTCCAATCCCTGTTCCTGGACAACCCTTGCCAGCATCCCATTGTGTTCCTAAAGGATGTGCGGTATACGGACCTCAAGGCGCTGGTCGACTTTATGTACAAAGGGGAGGTAAACGTCTCCCAAGAACAGCTCAATGCCGTGCTCGAGACGGCCGAGTCCCTCAAAGTGAAGGGGCTGGCGGAGATGACCCCCGAAAGTACTCAATCCAGGGGGGACATGTCCTTCCAGGCATCCAAAGTCATTCGGAATACGGCTACCCTCGGTCTGGCCATGTCCGATCCCCAAACCAAGGAGTCTGGCGTCCCGGTGGCGGCATCGCCTCCACCCGCCTCCCCGAGACCCACCATGACCTCGTCCGGACTTCCCGAGCACCTGAAAAGGAGCTGCTCGCCCCCCTCTAAACGTAGAAAAGCGAAACCACGCAAGCGAATACCAGAAAATGCCCTCCCCTCTGACCACGAGGACTCCGATGCGCTGGACTTGTCTACAGCTTCCCCCGAGATGCTCGAATCGTGCATGGACGTTCACGATGGAGTGTACGAGGCGCACGCGTTTCCCGGGTCAACGCCGTCCTTGGGGGACAACAGGAAGATGAGCCATCACGGAAGTAATAATAACGCGCAACAGACGTCCTCCATGCTGCATCTGGATGTGGATGATAATCTAGGCCCCCACGAAAGGGTACGTATGATGGAGCTTTTGGAAGCTTGCCGTTCTTGTGAGTAGAGATTTCTTAATGAAAAATTACAGTCAGGTCCCTAACTTGCCTATTGCCTATGAATGCCTATTGCAAATTTTTTGCAAAAAAAATGTTACTATAAGTTGTGAAAATGGATTACACGAATTGTGCATTAAAAATGTGCAATTCTATTTTATATTTTATTTTTGAGACAGTCAATGATTTATCGGTTAGCTGTTTCTTGCGACTCATGGACCTCACCTTTTCTTTACTAGTTTTGTTAGTTTTTACAAGTGTCAATATTGATTGTTACTGCAGGGTTTTTGATTAATCACATACAATATTCACAGGATTATAACAGCAATCAAAACCAAGCACAAGCCTCCCCATCTGGTATAGCATCCCAAAGGATGCCCATCATTCCGAAGGTGCCACCTTTAGTCTCTGTGATGGCCACTGCACCGTTACCGTCTACCTCAGCCACTCAGGCATCTATTCAAGGTAAGGAGTTGCCCCATTTTCATGGAAATGATTCCCAGAATAGCTTTGGCTATATGGACAACTATTTTTAAATTGAAATTTCTTCTATAATACATGTAGTGTTACAGCATTGGTGAAATTGTTTAGTAGGTTGTAGATTTGTAATCTATAAGATTTTTATGACGAAAAATTAGGCGTATTTTGGCGTTATTACCCTGTCATACGCTGTAGTTATCCAGTTTACAAGTAGTTCTTAACTCTACCATAGGATACAAGCAAAACGCTAAAACGCAAAGTTCTTCATTCGATGATTTTCCTGTACGAAGCATCCATAATTTCTGTTACCTCATTTGGTACACCACCTATTTAGGTAGATAACAGGTTGGTTACACTTTTGGTTACCCGGCATCATTATCCAAAACGATAGAACAGCTAGCGTCAACAGTAAAACGCTCAAGGTCCTAACTATGTATCCAAATGCTAACAGGGTAATAACGCCAAAACACGCCTATTGCCCTCTGGCAATCTCAAAACTTTTCTTAATTTCGGACCTTGATTATTTCCAATTCCTACATAATATAGAGATTTTATAAGTATGGTATGCAAACTTGATGGTATCGCTGCATGCCGTGTAACTTACTTTTGAAAGTTAGTAAAACCGGTGGAAAATAAATGAGGATTTTTGGGAATCTTGAGGAAATGTCTTTTTTCCCCTCAAGATTAAAGTACTACTTTACTTGCCATCTCGCAGATAAATGCATGTATTCTCGGCCCACTTCTGTTGAATCACATGTTTAGCAGAAAAAAAACATACAATTTGAATTCCATAGTTCTTTCTCGCACCTCTGCTTTAAATTTGACGTGGTGACAAATAGTCGTTTTCAAGGCTACATTCGTCTTTCCTTGTTGGTGTTCAATGCTATTCGCTTGGTTCTGGTAGGTCTGTTTCCAAGAAAGGAAGATTAGTACATAACGGTCAACTAGATGTTCTTTACATATTGTTAATTTTTTGTTGAGGGGAATGGATATGGGGTGTTTTGCTGGCGCGCGAGGTGCTTAGTTGTAAGTGGGAGCTTAAAAAAATAGTGACCGTTTCTTCCTTTCTTGGTTTCCAGACTGGCCGTGGTGGTTAGAAAGGAAGATGAGGTCGTACCACTGTGAACACTGCAAGCAGTCGTTCGAGTGCAAGAGCTTGCTGTACAAGCACGGGTGTCCCGAAGAGAGGGCGGGCTTCAGGTGCGAGGTGTGCGGCAGCAACTTCCCATCCCACAGCCGTTATACAAGGCACCGGGAGATACACAATCCGGACCGAGAAACATTCACCTGCAATCTGTGCAACAAGAGCATGGTCCGGCTTGACCACCTGCGCACGCACATGAAGAATTTGCATGGCGTGATGCCATGAGTCGAGGTTTTAAGTGCCTGGGATGCAGCGGAAATCCCATTGGGCTTGAAATGGGTGGGCCCAAGATATGAGCCAAATATACTAATCAAATACATGACATTGGATTTTTTTTAACCATTTTTCTCAAATTTTTATCGTCCTTTTTAAATATATTTTTTAGTTATTGCTTAAGAATTTTTATCACTTACAAATAATATCTGTGTTATTTGGAGTCGGTTGGAATTCGCACGGTTTTCCATCGATTCTATTTCTTGTGCATGTTTGTGCAAGTCTGTCGGTGCACTAGTTATTCGTGAAAATTTTAAAAGTATTCTCTTAATTAAAATCCTTTTTTTTTTTTGCTTTTTTCAAAAATATTTGATTATTTTTAAAACAAGATTTTTTAATCTATGCTATGTCATGCACATGAGACTAGCGACCAAAATGTTTTTTTAACCATAAATTCAAAACAGTAAACAAGTACCAATAACTAGCTTGTGCATAAAGTACTAGACAGTTTTATTAATTTAAGATCTCAGACAGGCTTTATATTTTTATTTCTTGACTATTATTTAAGAAATGTGCTCAAAAACAGCATGGATATCTAACGTTTCATATCGTGTTTACAAATCTTTACATTTTTGTGCAATATTAGCAACGAATTTTGTTGCTTTTCTGAATCAAAGTCAGTGTATTGGTTATTTACAATTATGTTAAACTTGGATAGGATAAACATTCCATCATTTTGCAGGTTTTATTGGTCGAAGTTGAATTTATTTTCCACAAATCTCAAATCTTTATGTCCAGAGCTCTTTACTTATGAAATACGAGAACTTGTTTTCGTAAATAAAAATCATAGTTTCTAAATGTTGGAAATGCTAAAAATCCATGATTGATTTTCACCCATTTTAAGCATGTCAGCGTCATTTTAATTTAGAATTCAAATTTAGTCAAATAACATAAACTGGATGATAAAGAAGTCTTTTGTTAATTTAAGGGGGCTGTCCACACGTTTAAAAGCATGGGCCTATGGGGATTCCAATGTTAAATTCGTTTTCTTCAAACTGTTCTAACTCAAGAACTGGTAAAAGTTCAACGATGGGGTTTGATTTTTTATAAAGATTATTAAATTTACTAAAAACTGATGCATGATTATGACG
>JAQIXP010002770.1:0-14358 GCA_034700285.1 Proteroiulus fuscus
AGTGTAAGTAGTGTGTGTGCCAAATTTGAAGTCAATCGGATCAAAGCTACTCAAGTTATCGTTAGACGGACAGACGGACGGACAGACAGACATGACGGTTACATAAGCCCTGGCTCGAGCTAAAAAGGGAAATATCAATCTAAAATAAAAATTTTTACCAACGAAAAAAAAGCATTTCCAAAAATGTCATATCCGTGTTCTGTCAACTTCCAAAATGTGTAGTGCACTAGCCAATCATTTGGAATCATTTAGAATATCATTTTGGGAAAAAAAACTTTGTGAGGAGAGTGCATCTTAACCGTTTTGATGATTCTTTGGCAAATGGGTTCTCCCATTTTCTAAATGGCTACATGAGATTCAATCCAGTTCCAGCGTTTCTAACAATTTCATCCCCTTTTATTCTCTTCTAGTCGGCGAAGCTAGCGGAAAAGCATCCAAAAGCGTTGCCAAACACATTCCAGGAAGTATCAACGTTGAACACTTAAATGCAAAAGCGTCAGGAGTCGCCGGAGACGTAGCCAGAGCACACAAGGTTGGATATTTATTTGAAAGGCAGTTGTGTCTGTGGTATTCGTGTATTTTAGCGAATCCACGAGTGATAGCGCAAGCCCACGCGCTACCAGTTGCGGATACAACCGGCAATTTTCATAAAGTGCCCCAGAAAATAGCATAGAAAGACGAATTTGCAACCCGACGGAAGAGGAGTCTCGGGAACTCCATCCAAAAACTTCCATTAAGTGACGAATAAATTGAAGGGTCCTTTTCTTTTCCAGGCACTGACGGAGCGAGGTGAGAATCTCGGCCAACTGGAGGACCGCACGGTGCACATGATGTCAGAGGCCGAGACGTTTTCGCAGGCAGCCCATCAGATCATGTTAAAACAAAAGGACAAAAAGTGGTACCAATTTTGACTGCTCGTCGCGGGGGCGCCACGGCTGTCACTCCATTAAAAATCGCTCGTTTTCGGGTCACGATTGGCCAACGCGCTAAAAGCGAGAAGATAAATAAGTACTTATTTGCTCCGTTCTGCGAGTTGCCGCCAATTTGGCTGAAGAAAGGATGGAAGGAAAAGGGGGAAGCCTCGCCACCAAACTTTATTGCCACGCTACTCGAGAGCGGTGAACCCCGTTTGTCGCATTACTTTGCCACGCCCAAGAGAGATTTCACATACGGTTTCTTCCACGTCCACAACGAAGACACAATCAGGATGCAAGAAAGGAGGAATTATGAAACCCGCCCCGTGTGGCACCCATCCCTTGCCAGCAGGCAGTGGCAGTCGCGCCAACTGCCGCATTCTCTTAGCAAGTAGTTAAAACCAAAACTGCGTGGAATATTTGCTCCGTTAAACGTTATGGATATAAAAAAAATGTTAACTTGTATTTTCCGAGTCTAATTTTAGTCCTGGTGGTACGTGTATTCCCCGCCGCTGCCCAAGAATACGAAAGATAAAAAAGATGATGATCATTAGGCTCCCGGCACTAGATTTGCCAAGGAAGCAAGAAATATGCAAAAAAAAAAAGCTAGGAAAATAAAATAAAAATGGATACTGAGTGAACAAGATAGTTGAATAGAAATTGTAAGATAAAATATTTCTAAAAAAATATTGTTCATTGAGGGAGCATGGTTTTGGACTGATGTGAAGGCCCTTTTCTGCTGCATTTTTCAATGTTTTCCATGATATGATATGTTTCAACTTGTGCATTTTCACCGAGGGTTTGCTATTAACCAGTTCATGCATCGTTTGTGTGTGCATTTGTTTGTGTGCGCGCAATTCCGAACCTTAAAATGCTTAATCTTAAACCCCTCCTGCGACCGGCGTGTAGGCCTAAGTGTTTGTTGCATGAATGAAAGAACAAAAATTATTTTCAGTCAGAGTTGTTCTATACATAAATATATGAAATGTTGCTCGCTCTCCCAATTTTTTTTATGCTAACTGGCAGGCGCAAAACCGTACGAGAGGCCAAAAGTACGGGATCGAGTCAGTGGCACCAAGAATGTGACACTTTGCTCAACCTCTGGTAGCGACTGAGGCTTTGAATGCCATTTGAACCCTGACACGGCCTATAGTTGCCCAACAGACTAGTGTCCCTTTCAAAAATCCAAGTTGATACATCGATTTTACTTGCCCCATGGCTACTTGTCACGCACACTGTTTCAGGGTCCACATTTTTTCATGATACTAATTTCTATGTTCAATTTAATACTTTTCCTATCCTATTTCAATCCAACAAACTCTTCTGATTTGTGCTAATTTTCTTACAGATAAAAAATATATTTAATAACTTTGACATGGAGATCAAACTTGAAAGTGAATAATTGCTAATTCGTTTTAATGAGATCTTGTCTAACTTTTATTGCCTTAGTAAAAAAAAAAAAATTAAGTTTCCTTCAGTAATTTAACTTTTAAACAATTAAAGTGTACCTGATTTTGCATGTTTTTCTTTTTTTTAAATTTCCCTGACTTTTTCATTTATATACTTATGGAAAATTTAAAATAACAATTCATTTTCATGATTTCCGAAACTATGCAGCACCTGATGGCAAACTGAAACATGACATCACGCTAGTTATTTTTGTTTTAAATCAACAAAAAAAGATCTTGCACAATTCAGTGCTTGTGTTTGCCTGTTGACAATTTCCCTCCTTACAATTTCAGGATTTCCCAATCAGTAATACACATAAAAATACGAGGTACTCTGGTATTTATGATTTTGCAATAGGGGGAACCGGGGCACCTTGGGACAAATTTTGGTTTTTATTTTTTTTCTCCAAAACCCAACTTTCAAAATCTTTCAAATGTATAACACATTATAAAGCGGACCTTCTGCAATGAATTAACACCATTCTTATTTTCTCATCATGTATAATAAAACTAGGAAAATTGTTAATGTAGAGGTCTGTTTTGTCCCAATGTTCCCCAGTTGTTGGGGTAACTTGGGACAATGTAAATTACACATCCAAACAAAGCAAATTAAAATACCACATCAGGCCAGGTTATTTAAATCATTCACTTTAACATTTATTTTAGCCTACAAAAAGTTTTGGATCAACTAGGAGTTGATTTCTTGCTTTATTGTGTAACCATGATGCCTAACCTAAGATAATATAAATAAAATATGTAGAATGTTTAGATTTACTTAGTAGGCCCTAATTATAAAAACTTACTGTGTATTGATAGAGATATAGACTATATTACCAGAAAACTAGATCTACCGTATACTGTAGTATATGTCCCAACCTACCCCAATGCACATTGTCCCAAGGTTCCCCAACTGACACTGCAACATAATACAGGAACTACACGGTTCGGGTTAACTTTGGTGAGGTTTTTTAATCATTAAATTTTAACTAAACTAATACTTTAGCTACACTCAAAGTATTAGTTTTCTAATCAGCATGCTTTACTATTTAAAGCAACACCATTTGAGTGGCAAAAAGCAACTTTAAACCATAAAATATTGAAAAATCTTTCTAATTTTTACATGATGCTGAGTATTGCTTCCAGAATCAGTATGAAAATGTGATATCATGCTATAACAAAATTTTTAACTTGTTTTTACACTTCTGTCCAGGAGAAATTTTTAAAATCCAGCTGTCCCAACCATAACGATGTCCCAAGGTTCCCCAGTTCCCCCTACTTTTAAAAAGAAGGCTTCGTTGACAAGACGAGAGCTCTGCGAGATTTTTGAAGTTTTCTTCTCTGACTTTCGTCCGACATGTTCCTCCCTCAAAGACTCGGGAGTTAACTAACGCTAAAATTAAAGGGAAATTCTCACTTCAAGACAAGTGCTTCTTAAATGCTAGGCAAATTAGGAACAAAACATACATCGTATAACAACTGAGTTTCTCAGATTAGCACTTTCTCTTATTTGAGATCCTTTAACCTTTAAAATCAAGTGGGCTAATTAATTCTGCATGAACGACATGCACACCATCTGCCTCGATCCCTGGGCTTCCCTGGTAAGTACGGTTTCGTGCGTGCTTCCCCTCTTACGAAACAAAAAAACCCTTCATTTTGCCATGATTATTGAATTCCCCTTTTATATTATATCCTAATCTTAAACGAATTGACACGCTATATATATTTATTTTGTACATTACAATGTACTTAAACGTAAAGTCAAAGAGTGTGCAATGAGTGCAGTAAATGACAATACATGTTCCTTTTTCCATCTTCTTCGTTGATAATCACCCATCCCCCCCCCCCCCCCCGATTCCCAATCATAACCAATATCCCACTCAATCCATGGTTGAGATTTTATCTTCAATAAAAACTTTTCCTGTATCAATAACTGCTTCCAACCCAAGGTCCTCTTCATTTCATACCAACCCAAAATGTGTTTTATAAATATTCATAATGTACCGACATCTACTTATATGACGACGACATCATACATCCCTTTCCAAATACCAACCATTAATTTGTGTTTACTAGTCATAAATATCCCAACCACCATTAACCTGCTCGTCCATTTATTATTGCATTTCTTTCTTCAAATTTTTTCTTTCAAAACTGAAAAACTTCCATTTTCAGCTGCCAGTAATCATAGGGCTGAAAATGTATTTAAGAGAACTCGGCAAAATAGTTTACACTTTGAAAGCAATCTTATCAGGTTGATAAGATCCTGAAAAGTCAGTGAATTAGCATTACAGGGTTCACAATGAATTATAATTATTAAAATGGGATTCCCTGGCTTCCCCTGACCAAAACCACAGACTTCGTGACTAACTCTTAACCAAAATGAAAATTTTTAATGAAATTTTAACTCTTCGCACATAGCATCTATAGCATTTATTTTGGAGGTTTAACGTTGTCCTTGACAACTAGTGAAAACATTGAATATTGCAAAATTTACAAAATTGACTTACAGGAAAGTCAACGCCATATGGTCTGGCCATTATGTAAAAGTTACTGAACTTCACTGTAGACATAATTGTTGGTCTTTTCATCATATCGGTAATTTCATATTTCAATACATTTTATAATACAAACCTGTATCTTTTAAAGTGGAAATCAAAATAGGTTTTATAAGAAATTTGACAACTTGAAAAAAAGGTGGCTAACTATATACTGTTCAAGCCCCAAAATCGAATTTTTTTTACCTTTTAAGTAATTATTTTTATTCACAACGAATGCCTACGATGATTTTAATTATACAATTAAAAGTTTGGCTTTTAAATAATTTTGGCAAAAATCACTAGTTCTCATAAAATGAATCACAGAATTTGACCAAATCCCCCTACTCTGGCCATATTCTGTGATACATAGCAAAAGTTTGGATATCCTCATAAAAATCATATAAAAACTTGAGATATGATAGAAAAGTATGACTTTTTATGGCTTTACGACCAATTGCTGGTTGCAACATGGCACTGACAATAGTTCAACTTCTCTAAAGTTTGTAAATAAATACAAATGCGGAGATACTGACTTTCAGCATTATTATCTTTATCATTATTATCATCATCCAATACTAAATTGTATTCCAGATAATAAAAAGAAGGAAATGCAATTGGTAAATGGCCGTACCGGGAATCGCGGCCTTTGGGCAGTTCCTCTTCCTGTAATAAAAAGCTAAAAGCACAACGTGTAATTTATATTTGTATATAATGTGTTCTACGGTTAATAATTTCATTTTGAACTTGTTCCCAAAACCCAGCCAGCAGAAAAAGAAAACCTATCTCCGTTTTCATTTGTGCAATACGCGAAATGTGTCATAAAATACAGTGAGGTACAGAATGAAAGCTGGTGGTCGGTAAAACCCAGGGAAACAACTTATTTTATAAATAAAAGTAACCAACTTCCGATTGTATATAATCTGCTATGATCATAATCCAAATGAGCTTTTTTTTCATCACAGTTTCAACAAGTGCTAGACTCGTTAAGACTAGAGAATCCTTTAATAAACTTTTGTTCAGCTATTCAAAGAAAATATTGCTAAGCATATAAGTCCCTTCTCATGAATTCACAAGAGGATAAATTATAAACCCCGGTGCAGAAACCCAATTAGAATCTCCGTTCATTTTATTATTAAAGGATACACTTTTGGGGTTTGAAAATCGAAAAATTACCCCATAGCACAATTCAAAATAACGATTCTTGATAAATAGAAGAAGAAAAAAAAAGCCAATTAATATTCCGCCATCCACCTGGCCACAATTCCCAATGTTCATCCACTTCACCCTCAAAATACTACCATTTGCAAAAGCTGTGTTGTGTGTAAAAACTAAAAACCTTTGTATTCATGTGCTGGTAGCCACGTTTCCATTGTACAGACCGGTTCTCTTAGCGAGAGTCAAAATACAATAAAGTATTTAAAAAAAAGTTTTAATTTTCCATATTTATGACTTTTCATGCAGGGGCCTATTGCCAAGAACAGTAGTAGTCCAACTTAAATGCTAATTGTCTGTTCACTAGCTTTTTTTTAGACTTTCTCCGTGGAATTTTGTAATCAACGGCCCACCTGTATATGTCATGAAAGCATAGCAGCATAGGTTACTGTTAACCTGTTGGGGAGATTCGGGGGAGGCTTAAGTTTGCCACCACCCCCCTCATTAGGATTTGCAGCTTTCATAGAACCTCAGGTACCGGTACCTATACTTCCATCTCCTTGGTATAAATTCGCTATTGAAAGTACCACACCTATAATATCTGCTCCTATTACTTACGCAAGTTCCTCTGTGATTGTAACAACTGTATGTTTATAATTACATATATGAAAGTTTATTACCAAACCAGGGCAACCAGGTTTGCACGCATTGACTCCATCAGGCGATTTATTAGGGGAGAAAAGCAGGAGAAAAGTATTGATGGGGGTGGAAAGGGGGGGCCTCACTGCTCTCAGAAAGATGAAACTGTATCCTAGCATTTGACAGCTTTTCAGAGAAAATTATTACTTCATAATATAAATTGAATTACGAGCTTCTTCTAAACTGATCCCAGTTCTAAAAACAACATATTCCATTCAAACAAATTGGTCGACCAATCAATCGACCTTTTTACACTAATATATATCGTGCACTAACATAACGAATACATCGATGTACAATAACAAACATGTAGATGCTTGAGTTTTCAATTTTTTGGCCAAAATGTAATTAAAATTGGTATATTTACCATTTTCTTTTTTCCTCTTGCCATCTTCGCAGTCGCCATAAACAAATTGCGCGGGAAAACAAAGCCCAGGATCATGCAATGCCCGGATGTTAAGTCATGTGCTCTCCAGTAGCCAATCAGCACACCAGTAATGGCCGCCACACAGAGTGCCACAAAAGTTCTCTCTGCAGAAAGTGCTATTGGTAGAGCTATTGATATTTTAAGTCTATTTTAAGGCAAAGGTCATGACTCTGTCATGTACTGTAACAATTTGGTTATTTCCCATGCATGAACAGCTAGCTTCAGGTGTTTGGAAGCTATGAAGATAGAGTTCTTTATTAAAAACTATTAGGCAATCCAGAGCGCTACACAACCAAATGAACACTTTCAATCCGAAATTATTATGCTTTTAGCCTACAAGGGTGGATCCAGACAATCAATTTGGGGAAGGGGGCTTGGACCATTCTCATAAACATTGTTAGCGTTTAATCTATTTTAAAATTAAAGAAAAATTATATTTTGTATCGGAGGGGTCATGACCCGCGTGAAACCCCCCGATCCACATCCGACCATAATTTACCATCAGATGTTCGTGCATGCAGCAAGCTAATCAACCGACTGCAAGCTCAAAAACCAAGTTGTTTTAAATTTATTAATGTGACGATTATTATAAATAACAATAATATTTTTTCACACACAAAAAAAATTGCATTTTGAGCAACCGCTTATAACTAAGTTTTCAATTAAGACCTGATTAAGATTCTTGTAAACTTTAAAAAAAATCTTCATGAAACATAAGAGAAAGCGGTGTATAAGTTGAAAAAAAAATTAACGAATAATAAATCACAGACCTAGTTGTGTAAAAAAGAGATGAATTTGCACTGTAGTTATTACACGAGATGATCCACCGGGAATTCCCTCGGCTTCCATTCACCGTCCGAAATTCAACGACTTCGGGCTGTCAGCTGCCACAACAAATATATTGGAGTTATAAGATTGAAGAATTATGAATAAATTAACGGACGTCAACGCGTGTCCATTTCAACTTTGGGAGTACCGTAACCAATTCAATGGTGGATGATCAACATGGATTAGAAATGGCTGTTACAACGATAAGAGATCGCACGAATTCTCCTGTAGAAAACACTGGCTGTCCTCCAAATGCTGCCGAGATGTGATATAATGATGCAAGTTGGACATGGATTCCGTGCTGAGGTTTGTATCTAGCCGGGGCGGATAGTAACGGGTCTGTATGAACCTAAAAACACAAAAAAATACATACCATTTAAAACTGGATCTTAATGTACGGGCAATGCAAACGTGCATATTGCACATGGAATACATTGAATAAACACGTGCGTTGCAAATTTCTTTTTTTGAATAAAAAATGCATTCATTACCATTTAACAATGGTTAAAAACATACAAGTTGGGATTCAAATTTTTAATCGTTTACGTTTAATCGTTACGAATTAAAAGAGTCGGGAGAAAAATTCTAAATTGCACTGGAAGCCAAAAACAAAACAAAAATTTGTGAAATTTAGCGATGATACTTTTAAAAGAAAGGCATTGTGTTTCTTGCAAGTAAACTTTTGGCAAACAATTTTTGTACAAAGTATGCGTGAATGTAAAAAAGTATCAATCAGGATTTTCTGGGAGGAAAATTGCATGTTTTCATGTAACAATCTTCCCACTTTCCCTCATTTTTCACATCCAACCCTACACTTTTATCACATTTTCCAGATATTAGTGTTTATATTTGTTTGTCGCATGTTTTTACTTTGTTTTACATGTGTTCAACAGTTTGAATAATACATTTGACTTGGCCACTGGGATCCATTCGTTTTGCTAATTTTCTTAGCATTAACAAGAAGATCAGCATTTGCCGCCGCTATTCTTATTAAATATTGCTTCTGACTAGCCTCTTGCCCTGTGCTTAGATAATTTTGTCAAATTCTTAAGATTTTTCACAAAGGTTGCTGGTTTTTTTTCACATTTTTCCTATTATTTTTTGTAATATTTACAAATTTTCAGATATTTCTCAATTATTCACATCTGCCATAGGCCTACCCTTAAAAGTGTTATGAATTTGGATTTCTACACGAGAGAGACATAAAGCCGTGTGCTACAAATAAAATTACTTAACACCTTTCAATGGGCATAATGTACTGGGAACGATCACGTTTGGGTGTAATTTACCTTTTAAAAGCTAAAGGCAAAGGGGGGGGGGGAATTGAGTTCGAGTGGATTGGATTAAATTGCACCGATTTTGTAGCCCTACAGTGTGTGCTATCATACTCACTTTTCAAAGTTGATCTCACAGTTGAAATCGTCGTCGAAAGTCTACGAGAGAATTTAAAACGAATTAGTATCACCACTGTTTTCCTCGTTACTAACTCGCCGAAAGAAATTGAAACCCTCAAACTGACCCAGGGATCTGAGATCCTTTCGGCGTCGGGATTATTATCTTCATCCAAGTCAATGAGTAGTATGTGTTGAGCATGGCCATTGCTCATGAGCTGCAAGTGTTGCTCGGAAGATTGACCTATGCCATTGGATTCGGCACGAATTTCGGATGAGCTCGACGAGTCGATCACGCTGGAAACATTCTTCTACCAAAAACAAACGAAAAATGGCACACAAAAATGAATTCAACTCGGTACTCTATGATACAAATAGAGAAATCAGTAGAATTATGTGCTCGTGGGAAGATCAAGATAGCTCCAACATGGTTTAAAGTCAAATGCCTTAATGTAAGTACGGCAAAGCATTGTTGAAATGCATTAATTTTAGGTAATATTATAAGGAATTTCTTGATGAATTCTTTTCCAAATTCAATGCAATACCACCGTAACCTTTAAGTGCAGAAATAAACATATGGGTCTAAAATGAAGTTTCAGCTTAAATTTGAAACTTTAAAGCAAAATTTTGGAAACGTTTGGCGGTAAATCGGTTTCCTAAAACATGAGAAATTAAAAAGCTTATTGGAAACTAAAATATCGCCTAGATACCTAATATACAACTTGTTATATTAAAGCTTATTGTAAAATAATAATGAATGCAGGTGGCCATTCAATCCAGACCTTTCCTGGTTAAGTAAATGTGATATTGACCCAAACTTTAATTTGTGATGTATTACATCCTCAAGAAATTTATACGAATAACGCAAGCAATGAACTATAAGCACTACAGGATATCTGTGAACCATGCAATCACAATACAATTTCCAAGAAAAACTTCCACGAGGAACCATCTTGATTGTGCCTCTTTCATTCATTTCAATCTTAACCTGCGTCATGTGTCGCTCTCCCTTCTTGTTCTGCCAGACCTCAAATGCAATGTTGAACGCTTGAGCTATAGTTAGTGTGACGGCGTGAGCCTTTAAAAAAATAACTGAATATGATAATACCACATGAAAACGAATAGCATTCTCGCACGTTCGAAATTATCCCTTCTTACAATTTTCTTCTTGGGACACAAGAAAGCGTGACATTCCAAAGACTCGTTGGCGTTCACGGCAATAAAGGCGAAGATGTGGTCATAGTATGCATCGGCCGAACAATACGAGATCCTACGCATCACGGAGAAAGAAGAGAAAAAAGTTGAGCCGCAGCTGCAGCTACGATAAACAGCAAGGCAGTGTCACCCCCGACACCTAGAAAAAGACGGCAAGTGCTACCTGTAAATCGGCACTTCGAGCCGCTGTTGCTGCGATGGCTGTCCAACGGCCTTCACCCTCTTCGGGTTGACCAGGAAAGCCACGCGCTCCAGTTTCTTGCCTCCGGATTTCGCCATGGACACGATGGTCTTGATGGCTTCCGCCGTCGACCTTTCGCCTTTGGCCTGATCGACCAAACAGCTGCCGACATACTTGACGAAAAATGTCACGCCCTCCAACACAGGCTCACGGTTGTCGCCCCATTCCTCGCACAATTCTAGCAAACAATAATAAAGGCTAATAAAATTACTGCAATCGAGTTTAATTTTGGAGAGGGAAAAACTAGGGCTAAAAAAAAGAACGGGTCCAAATGAATGCAATCCATTTCAAAGCAGGAAGTTGAAATAAAACACGTTTGACATTTAAATAAAAACAGTACAAAAATTCTTCAAATAAGTTATGGTAATATTATGTTTGTTAGCGACAGCTGAAACATTTGATGGATATTTCTGGGCCATTCAACCCGATTTATAATTATCATTGAACAACCAGTTTCGGATGAAAAATGCGCCGATTAACGGGTCAGTTGGACAACCGTGTATGACAACCATTAAAGCAATCCAAAATTACATTTTTCAATTCAACTCAACTAGGGGTTATCCACATTCAGGAGGATACCCCCACGTCTTATATTACATCACCGTTAAATTGAATTCCTAACAATTTTGAACTATATTTAGGAAGATTATATTTCTTTGTCTTATGGCACGTAAGAAAAAGGACCAATAATGAGCATCCATTCCATAGCACGAATTTCCTTTAGAGGATTGGAGTGAACATGCCTACCGCTAGCATAAGTAATATTAGGCTTAAAGATATAAGAAACTAAATTTAAATTACACGGCAAAGTAAACCTTTCAAACCTTAAAAATAAATTGAAAGGACCCCCTTCCTTGATTTTTATAAGCATAAAAGTGTGTCTATTTATTATTTATAACAGTATACTATAGCAAATCGTTAGCAGCCAACATTTTGCTAACATGCAGTGCATGTCCTGGCACCCATTCCGAGCTTAACAGATTTATCAAGAATTGATAGGATTAACCGAATTACATTGCAAATAAACGTGTCTCAACTGTCCCTTTCTGTTCAACAGTCTTCATTTTAACATCTCTAAGCAGACTGGACCAAAACCTCGTTCCGAAAGACTATAGCTACTTTTACGTTTTGCTGGGAGAAGAATCCTCGGATCCTAACCATTAACGAAAGATTTATGGTTCGGATTCACTCCATTAAGTAGGCTTAAGTAAAGGCACTTAACATTTCTCCTCCTACCCCCTTCCACCTCCCCTCCCTTGATCTACATACTATACTGTGGGGACCAAAATTTACTGAACGCAGCGCAGAGCAAACATGGAGCGTTTCAAAAACTGAATACGAAATTAAATCAGGCATTTTAGTTTTAATGCCTTGGACAGTCTGGTGGGTGGCACCGTACGTAGCACGTTATACATGAGCAAATCTTACAGGAAAAATTCGACGCCATATGTCCATTCTCTATTTCATTTTCAATTGAAAAGCTCCTTACAACCTAATTAAATGGCTCTTTTTTGATTAGCGAGGCAATTTACTTAAAACTGACTTTCCGTGGCAAATAAGCCGAAGGGAGAAATTTTAATTCGCTTTCAACATTTATTCTTATAATTGTTAAAAATCTTAATTGTGTTCCATAGAACCATGAAGAATGTCTGGCAAACAGCCTATTGTTTTAAATTTACAACCAATAACAGTTGAAAAAATACTCTCAAAATTATGCCAACAATTTTTTCCAACAATTTCAATAGCGCTCAACGGTCGCCACGTAGCTGTGTTCCGAGACTTACGGTCTTCACTGGATATACATGAATTGACTATTCTCCTCCCCCTCATTCAGTCTCTTAGGTCCTATGGCAACGTGGGAGAATGCGGCAACAACGATAGCATGCCGGGCTCGTATACAAAAATTCAAGCTTCCTTAAATGTGCAAAAAATGCACGGTGGCCTGCAGGAAGAATCATTTAAGATTTCCGTTTCCATGGCAATGCTTACGAAGTGGGGCAAATGGATCTCTTGGAACATTAAAGAATTGGAATTCCTCCGATCCAAAGCTCTTATTTAAATAGGGAGTGTTACAGGGTATCTCTTCGATCACATTGAAAACATGAATGATGGAAAAACTCATCTAGGTATGACATATACTGTTTGTACATACATGTACGACATACTGGTACGAATACTGTTTAGTACTAGTTTTGACCACAGTGACTATCTAACTATATAACACAGTAATAGGCTAGTGATCCTACGTAGCTGTGCCATTTAAAACCTGCTCTTAATTTACCATTTCCTACATTTGTCTTTATTCCAATAGTAAAACAGATGATAATTATATAGTCTAAAAACAAAGATGTCCATTTTACTATGACAAAAAAAAAAGATATTATATAACTGGTTTTTAATGTACCTATAACATTCACACGACATATTTAATCGCAATTAACACATCTTTAAATTACACGTGTACTGGATATATATTCTAGGTATTATTAAGAATGCTTTCGTCACTTTCTACAAACAGAATAAACAGACACTCATCACGAATTTAGACAAGAGTTAAAAGTACAAAAGCTTTTCCTATTGAAAGGCCAGCCCTTCAATTGGAAAAAATAACTTCTTTAAGGTCCAGGCACACATTTCATTAACATCCAATTAATGTATTTGAGACATTATATGATTGGTAGGCTCAAATCAAATCACAAGTTTCAATGAATTTTACAATTTTTCATGTTCTTTTTCCTACAACCACCTTCTTTTAAAGTGGGACTTTACCTTTAAATTAAAAATCACTATGTGTAGTGGCTTTCCTTAGTTAAGAGATAGTATACTCTGAAATATAGTCATATGAAATATAGACATTTAATCATGATCATCTCGCAAGGTGCGTGAATGAGATTTTCGAAAGAAATTAAACCCAAGATCAATTTAAACTATGATAACTTCATTAACTATATAATCACCAAACAAATCTAAATCTTACATTGACTTAATCCCCTTCCGCTACAAATTGTCAATCTGAACGAAATTCTTCTATTTGATTGCGGCTAAAAGACAAACAAGAAACTATATAGCCTGTATGCCACGTTAACCTTTATGACAAAATGCAGAAAAGCTGGGAGGAAATTGGCCATCGATTTTCTCAACCAAAAAACTCAATTTAAAGGGGAAGTCTCACCTCATGACAAGTGATTTTTATACAGCATTGGGAATTAGCATAACGCTTAGAAATAAAATAATAATAATAATAATGCCTATTGGAAATAAACTTAACATTAAATTGAAATCACATATTTTTTTATGTAAAACATGGGCAGTGTCATATTTCCTTTTCAATGCAATTCAACTTAGTACCCTACATGATGTCATTCGTTCTAGCCACGAATTTCCTTCGCAGGATTGAAGTAAACATGCCTTAACTATATTTGGCTTACAAAATACAGGGTGGACAAAAAGTCTGTTGCCCCCCCTAAAATTTGTTAGGCATTGAGGATGGGTGAAATTTGATGCAG
>JAQIXP010002771.1:0-14358 GCA_034700285.1 Proteroiulus fuscus
GTAATTACCTTTAACAAATCTAGCAGCTCTACATTGTATCATTTCAATGGACTGTAAATGGGTTATCTTGTATGGATTCCAAACTTGAGCAAAGTATTCTAAAAGGGGCCTCACCAATGTTTTATAACATGTTTCTTTAACTATTAAAGGGCAATTCCAAAATATTCTTTGAACAAATCTGTATCATCTATTGCAATGCAATTTCTATAGAAAGCAAGATTTGTGTTCACCATCGAGGCTACATGAGAGTGTAAACCATGGACAGTAATTGGTAATTGTTGCCAAAAGCACTTCTTGTAAAGAGCATCAAACAACAGAAAAACCACAAGGAAAACTAATATCTTGTCAAGAAGCAATCTAGAATTTTAAAAGAAAAAAATGTCCTACAAGTTACAACAGCAGAAGAAGTGGACCATTCACATCATAGAAGACTGCAATCTATAAAGCATAGGATATGTCCATATGAGGAATCATTTTTTCCCCTTCAAAACGATGACAAAGTTGGACACTAACTTCGCCTGACATGCCATAGAAAATAGAATTCATTCCATTTACTGCAAATCAACAAAGTAAACCTCAAAGAACATAAGATAGCTTTGCGGCTAAACCGCCGTCCCTTTTCTGGGATACATCTTTTGTTGTCTAATCTTCCATTTCCAAATCAACAAAAAGAGGATGCTGCCAAAAACACGTTGAGCATACCAGACTACACTCATATTTACAGTTCTAATGGAATCCTGATAACGTCAGAAGCAAGAAGAAAATCAAGCAATTCTTACTGTCGCCAGCAGAGGGCTTGCGGCGGATTGTCTTTTCAGCCACACTTTTGTCATTAAACTTACAGCAAGAGATAGAAAGCATTAGAAAGAAGCTTGGATTCCTTTGTTTCATCAGATAAAACCTAGTTAGGCTTTTCATGGTGCAACTTAATATGTAATCTCATTGTCCCAAATTCAATGAGCATGCAGTAAGGCTATGCTGCAGAAAAGCTGATCACCAATAAACAGCAGCCTAATATCCAGAATACAATAGGCTTTAGCAAAAGTATAAATAAAAAGAAACTGTGAGACTCACATAAAAGCTGTTCAGAATGAAAGATTTGTGTTAAGCATTACTGTGCGCTGAAACTACAAAAAAAAGCACTGAATCTAAGGAATGTCAATAGCTGTGAATGCCACTCAGTAAACTAACGTTTGGGAACTCACAACAAGTTGACTGAATCTCCCATAGGAACACTTACATGTACTCATAATGTCGTATAGGCCCTAAATGGAATTACATTGGGAAACAGTAACTAACATCGTCTAAAGATTTACCATGGTATCCAGCAAAAGAACATTTTCCAAGATTCATGCCACTTGATTTTATCTATATGACAAAAACATTTACATTTTCTATATTCCAGTGCATGCCAATTAAGCCAAATTTATTAAAAAAAAAAAAAAAAAAAAATTCAAATAAATGATAGTAGGCTAGTACCCATATGTTGGTTGCACGAGGCATACATTTTATGGTAGAAATTTAATACTGAATGCATTTTGCAACATTCATGTCAACGTACTAGTACAAGCAGCTGATGCTTTTCCGTAATTAATTTCCGTAATTAATTAATGGAAACTGAACCAGACTTTTATATCATCTTTCTGAGCATGCATAAATATCCTCTAGTGCAACCTATTGTTATACAATGTGCACCTTTAGTGAGTATCTATAGTTGTATCTATAGCACTGATCTATAGTGGCCCACACCCAAGTACTTTTGCTTCCTACTTGATAGTACCATCTAGTACATCTTATAGCTTGAAAATTGAGCAACAGATGGCGTTGTACCTTAATAAATCTTGCTGATATTTGAGTTTGGACTCAAATGTGTTTTGCTCACGCTGTCCTTGACCAAATTGAACCAAGGGTTTTTATTTAGTCAGTTGGGAAGGGAGGGAGAGATTAAGAGAATCCTGACATTGCCTGTACGAGCATAGTTATAAGCCTAATCTATGAACTAAAAATGTGATTCCATAGATCACGAACACCTGTTTGCTTACCTTGTGTTTAGTGGAATCTTCATATTCCAATCCGAAATAATCAACTTCCAAAAGACTCAACTGCTTGCAGACCAAATCGAACAATGCCTGGCCTAATGCTTTGTGCTATAATAAAGAAAAATAATTAAATTAGACGTTTGATAAGAATTAATGTTGAGCAGGTCAATAATTTGGAAAGATACATGCTAGCGTTTCCAAACAGGCCATAAAATTGTATTCACAGTTACATAGTTATGAATAATAGTCAAACTAAATATAAATTGGACATTTAAATAGCGCCCTCTAAAAAGTAAAGCAACAAGCTATGGCATGCCCATATTAATAACGTTTGGCTCAGTAATAATAACCTGCTTAAATTAAGGCAACGTTTGCTGCAGAAACGTACAACTCTGCATTTGGGGGACTCCCACCCCCCTGTCATTATGCATAATAATTTGGACGACTTCCTCCCCCCCCTTCCCTCCAAGATGATGACAAAACTTCAATTTTCCCTTTGTTAAAAGTGTACAAGCCTACATCCATAAACAGACCATAAAAAAATAAATGGTTGATATTAGCATTGGGGCTCCATCAGCCTCCATGAATCTAATATTCAACGCAACTCAACTCAATATACCCTATTCATCAACCAAATAAAGTGATATTGATTACACTTGTATCATCCATCCCATTTATATTTGCTTACATTCAACAAAGTGCAAATATTTGGTATAAGATTCTACACGACAGCATTGCAATAGTCTTATCGCAGTTTATTGACCAAGAGTACTCAAGACGCATTAACGATGACTTGGCATTCCAGTCACATTGTTTTTTTGTTGCTTGCATATATTCGAGAACATATCTCTCGTAATGAGTGCATGTCCTTAGTCTTGTCTCTTTATTTTGTGTATTTGTTTAATAGATAAACACTCTATTGGATAGCTTTTGCAGCGGTGCTTTACAAACAGTTAGCAATGAGGACATGTTAGACAAATACAGCATGCAGGGCCTGCTTGCTTGTATGCCACATGATAATCCAGCCCTGTGATAATCTAATCTCCGGGTTGGAAATTTGCAACAGCAATTTTGGGTCGGGTGTTGAAGGCTATAAATGTCTTCATCAGAAACTGCTAATGAGGCAAAAGACGGCTCTGAGAATTTTTCCTACTGATGACGAAAAAACCCCAGTTACAAGTTTAACCACATGTTATAAGCCTAACTTTGTTTCATGTAATGACTAATAATGAATGGCAATCTCATTTGTGGTTTTGCACTGCCTTATTTATAATATTCCAGTTTTTCTAGCATCCAGTGCATTCACCCGAACTATGATAATCAGGCTAACATATGCATAAACTTAGTGAATTCACAGGCTAAAGACTGTGATGATGAATTGCACACGCAAAAAACAAGCTGTAGAAATAAAGAGGCAACTATATAATAGTCTTCTATTTAATACTAAAGCTTTTGGTATCACTAGTATAGGCCTACCAAGGTTCAAGGATAGGGATCTAATGTGACTTATGTCTTATGGAATACTTTGTACATACTTTTTCATTAAAATTGAAAATTGCAAACTGAAGAAGAACCAACAAAGTATTGATTCGTTTATCCTGCATGGTTATTGAACAATAAATAGCCTTGCAGTCTCCATATCTTCACGGTGCAGGCATATAACTAATACATGTATGTACTATAGGCTACTAATTGTAAATAAAGCTCTTCTTTCTGGTGGGTTAACTTTTATTACCCAGTTCACTCTTTTGTTGAATAAGGCATGAAAATGCCATGTAAAAGACCTCTAAAAATAGCGAAAAAAGGACTATATACTTTAATGTAAATAAGCCTATAGAGTGTAACTGCCTCAACATTCAATAATTTCAGAACTAATATAGGCCTAGGCCTATATGTTATACATTTTTTCTGTAAAATCTGTAAAATCTAATCAGCTATGCCTTTTAATATGCACTATTGGGCGCTCAACAAATATATTTTTCATTAGATATTTTAATTATAGGGCCTGATATAAAATATTTCCCACATTACAGTAATTGAATCATAGGCCTATAAGAGTTACATAGAAAAAAGAATATAGTAGCACACGTAAACTGTGGTTACAAAATGGCGTCTGTGTACAAGCAATAAGAGTTCCTCTACGTGCATCTTGAGCTTACATTCACTTTTTTATCTTCATGCATATTTTATCGCAGAATCAACCTTCCCAGCATCATTTCATGCAGATGCACTCTTTTTTCTTATATATTGATCGCCTCAAATAATGCACATTGTTTGTAAAATTCTGGCGCATCCGAGCATGCATCAATAAAAACAGTTCAAACTGGGCGATAGACTGCAGGCTCCCGTTGGGTAAACACGCATGGACTTTTCTACCTATCCCCATGCTTGTATATACTCCATTCTATAGTGGTAAATCTTAAATTCCTCGTGTTCCCTTTGTCAGTTAACCCCTGGGTGCTCCTCGTTCATTTATACGAATAATCAATAGACATATTAGAAGAAGAATCAATCAGTTTTATAAATAAATAATCCAGTAAATGAAAGCACCTATACATACACGCACACTATATACATACAAGTGCTGTAGAACAAAATGTAATATAATAATGACAAATCACAGTTTATTAATTTTTCCTCATTTCAAAAATCCTCATGCAAATTTAACACAGTATAGATACAAAGTTGGTCACAGTGCTTGTTTCTATAAGCGCAGATACAGTGCCACTAAACAGGCTCTAACATAATTATTTTGAAGACAAAAAAACTTTAGGTACACCCAAGTACACTAGCATTAAAATGTGTTGATATCCAGACAACATACAGACCCTGAACTCATTTAATGCATCATAAATATACCATTACAGTACCCCAGAAAATGTTATTTAAAGAAAGGAGGGACAGTTAAAGGGACAGTCCCAATTTGAAACAAGTTGATTTTAGGGAAACGAGCATGCAAAATTAGGTAGACATGGAAATTGCATTTGGATTTGAGTCTACCGATCATTAGGTAAAATGCCCTGAATATGTAAATTTGGATGCAAATAGAAAACTCAAATTGGCGCTATTTCACTGACACTGTGTAACGCCCTCTACTGGATAAAAGGCATTTAACTTTCATGGAACATATACATAGATGGCGCAACCAAATTGCACTGCTTGCTGAAAGCTACATGGAAAAACGGCGCCTAATATGTATATTTTGCAAACGTCATAATTTCTTCAACATGGAAGCTTTGCTGCAATTATTATTGCCACAGCCATTCATATCTAGTAAGTGTGTAGCCTACTATTTAAAAATTACCACTTGTTACAAATTGGGACTTTCACCTTTAATAGGAATGCCGTATATTCACATACATGTATATATCGCACAGCTTACCAAAGCAGATGAAAACCAATAAGAAAATAATATTTAGGTGCAAAAAAGGAGGAATTTAAATAGATCCATAGATGCCAAAGATGCAGCCGAGATTTCCTCAAAAACTCTGCTACAATATTTTTCCAAACATTTCCGGAACGCAGCCCTAAGTTAATGAATCTTCCATAAGATCAGTAGCAGTTACATCTTTCCGAATTCCACAAAAATGTTCGGAGTGCCACAACAGCCATAGCCAGGGCAGCAAAGTGCACATTTCAAAAATATTAAATAATTTCCATCTAGATAATTCACCCTGCCATGTGGCCTAATATAATGGGTTGGGGAATGTGGGCGGCTAGAACAGATAGAGGTGGGAGGCACTCGTAAAGTATTGCAGCTTGTCACAAGAGGCGGGCCGAGTCGATATTCCCTTGCAAAATACATAAGAGCTCTGCCCGGCTCCTAGGAACAAAGTCCATAAACAACAACCTTTTAAATACAGTAAAATGGCTGACAAAACAATGAGGGCCAATCTCCAGGCCACGCACGAACACACTGGTCAGCCCAGTTCATCTTAAAAACCGCAGCACAGCCCACCATCCTTATTTCTCTAAATCTAATTTTGCATAATGCATCATAAATTCCAAGCGAGCAACGCACACCTAATTACTTGCAACATAAATCAAGAGTTGCACACTCATAACCACAGCCGAGTACCGGCTTTAAAATGCATTTCGGTTTGCCATTTGGGAGCACATTCGCTCGCGAAATTACAACTTGGGTATTAATGCACACGGGTAAAAGCTGTGCCAGAGAAAAAAGAAAAAAAAACCCAGCCAGTATAGTTACATTAGGCCTAGAGAATTAGCCCTGAGCATATACGGCGCGGTAATGGCGCAGTGCCTCAGCTGGGACATATTACCCTTATTCCTGTAAGATGGGTCACTGGTTGGTTTAATGTAAAATTTTCCATCTCACGCAAAACCTGCACTTATAAAAGATATAAAAAACAAATTTTAAATATTAAAACCCGCCTATCGATTTGCATGTCGAATCGATACTAATATCATTCGCACTTGCAGTTAAAAATCAGAATTCCATCATGTCTAACGCAAGACTTAGTGTACACAGACCGTATGCAAGTACCAAATATTGCATTTATCTCAATATGCATTTCTCAACAGTTATGCTTAGGCCTACTGTACATGTACTCAATTCGACATCGTATCTCGATAAATTCCATGCTAGAAATGAAAAGTAAATATTTACATTATGCCTGAACCACGTACACAGTAGAATTTATCGTGAAGTGTTTCGCTAGGTTTCATTAAACATTTATGAGCCCCTATCCGAAGCTCCACCCTGTTCCATAAACGTGGGAGCTTGTAGAAATCAAGTGCCTGATTTCAGTTTAATAGTTACATCAGAACTACACGGCAGTTCAATAACCACTTTTTCAAGTTTTTGCTCCTGATCACAACTTTCACTTTTTTTACCTTGACTTGCAACTCACCACTTTTATTACACTGTATACCATGTATTATTAAATGTCTGCAACACTAACTAATGCTTAACACATTGCTACGTACGGTGTATTATTAAATGTCTACAACACTAACTAATGCTTAACACATTGCTTTATCTACTAATTTACTTGATAAAATTAACAATCTTTAATAGCTTTGTTTTGTCTAGAGCTCCATCCCTACATGTAATGAAAAAAGTTTCTGCAGGAATCATTTTCTGCATTAACATGACAAAATTCTGCATTAAAAAATTTGCATTAAAGGTAACGTCTCACCTTGAATAGTTAAGTACAAACAGTACTACATTGTACCGGGTAGCTGAGAAGGGTATTGATAAATACATGTTTTCAGCAGACTGACCATTAAACATGCACTTAGAAATCATGACTTTTCTAAAATACAAGGGCAACGACATTTTACGATCGTTTCACCATATTATGTGGATATGACTGGCGCCATCTAGTAGTTACATTTGTTTAATTTAAACTATTGAAAGTTATGTTTTGATTTCGCGTTTTATCTATGGAATACATATGTGTGTGTTGCACTGTACAAAGAGCACACTATTAAGTCATTTACACAATAGCCAAATGGTGATATTTATTTATAACCATGAACTGACCCACATAATTATGACCAACATCGCCAAAATTGTGCAGTACTACTCAACTTAATCCGTTTGGTGGCACCATATATATCTGCAAAAATGGCTACTTTTTATGAAACTCATTTTCCACCAAATCACTTTTTATAAATAAATATTTAGTGAATGATTTGTCCAATTTACATTTCCATGCCTCTCAGCTGGTTTCTGCTCCTGTCATTTTGAAAATAACTTGTAACAAAGTGAGACTTATCCTTTAACGTTCTGCAAAAAAACTATGCTACATCCGATTTCTGCAGAAACAAGACGTTTCTAAAGAAACCTTTAAGCCGCTTACATGTCTGCAGAAACGTAAATTTACATTTTCTGCGAAATTCGTCTGAACTGCATTTTCGGCAAAAATATGAACCGGAATATTCACTTAATTCCTATGGGATACCTTTATATTTTCCATCTAAGATGTTCTTTTTTAGGGGAATTTTCCAAATCCTTTAAAATTCAAAAATTTCCCAAGATTTCCCAAGATTGTTTGAACTTGGTATTGGGCAAGTAATCCAAAAATTCCAAATCTGCTGCCCCAAATGCTCTGCTAGCATGTCCTCAAATATTCTAACGGAATAAATCCATAACTGCTAAAAACAAATACCGCAGTCCCAATCCTTAATCCAAAACATTTTCCCCCAGGTCATAGACATGGGCTGTACCATAAAAGACTTTCTCTTATTGTTAGTTTGAACAGACTATGTATTCATTTATCTCACCTGTACATGCAGGGTTATGTTGCTGTCATCCAACATAATGACGTTCACGGACAGGAGTTTCCCGGATCGCTTAGAGTCGCTATATTCGGTTAAGGAAACTGCGTCGACGGCCACGGGGGAGCTGTGCGAATGCGGGAATTTCCCCGAAGCTGGTGTCGTCGCATCTTCTTCGGAAGCCATTTTTGGAGAACTTTATGAGCCGCACTACTATTGGAAGATTTTGGCACTGCGCATATGCCGAGAATTTACAAGGGACTATGCTCCCGACCACGCGATGCACTCGTAACACGTTAAAATCTGAAACAGAAAATCAAAATTATGGTTAGGCCTAGTTCGCTTTAATCAATGATGACAAGTAAAATTGGACACCGTTCTGGTGAGTTATTTTGGATGGTCTAGTTGGGGATTTCCGGAAATACCCATCATGCACCAATGAGCAGGCTAGTTTTTTTTTATCAAACCCAGCATTTGTCTATAGTGTGAGTAAGGACAATATGGAAACATGAATCTTCCATGACAACATGCAGGAAATGAATCCCAGCATTTTACTCTTGGCCTTTATTAAGGGCACAAATCTTCATCAGCCTGTCCTGCTTTTGTTGCGAAACCCTGATAGCAGAAAATCTGGGGGAAGAAAGGACTTACGGGGATAAAATATCTGACTTACAGGAAGTCTGGGGAAGCACTAATTCACCTTTGTAAGTTCCATGTCGAAGGGAATTAAAGCACTGACAGACAGAAATATCCACAATTCTAAGGGAATAATCATGGCAGTTTTCTGGTGCTATAACAATTTCCAAGTATAAATGAGACTTCAGGAATTGGGTGTTAAAACATTGGGTAATACCGATGGGGGGAGGGTTGTTATACCACTGTATAGGCCTACCTCATTATAAACTTACATGGATGACACGTTGGATTTGCTCAGACTCGGTTGCACCATCCTGAGCATTGTCGCTTCATCAGAACCTTGGGCTTAAAAAACCATACCAATTCCCCACTTTTGATTTTTGACCCGGATCTACAATCCATCCTTCTCTTGGACTCTAACCCAGTGCATATTTTTTAACTATATATAGGTAATCAAATTCGCCATCCAATCCAATCTGCCTCAAACATTAAATAAATCCATGAATAATCACAGGGAAAATCCCCCTTTGAAAGAGGGTGATTGTAGGAAGAGCGGCATGAAAACTTATAAAATTATAATTTGATTTGAGCCTACCAATCCTTAAATAAAATGTCCTGAATACATGGATTTGCCCATTTGGTTGAACATACAAAGCTCAAGTAGGCTCCATTTTACTGACAGTTTGTAGCGCCCTCTACTGGATAAAAGGCATCAGCTGCCGTAGCATTGCACGTAGTCTACGAAACACGTAGACTGCATGTTCTAGAGGGTGCCACCAACTTTCAGTGTCTGCCGAAATCTATGAAAAAATGGCGCCTAACATGTATTTGGCAATTGCCGTAGCCTAATTTCTTCAATTGGAAACTCTGCTGCAATATTATGATTATTGCCACAGTCATCCAATATCTACTGTAGTAAATGTGTACCATTTAAAAATTACTGGTTACAAGGAGGGACTTTCACTTTAATTATAAGGGTCCCTCTATTGTTTTATTTTTTTAATAGGGTAGGCCTATGGAGCTACATTCCAAAATTTTCTTGACCATTAGGCCTAGTATTGCTGAGCTAATACCGTTGCGTGCTCAAAATGGATCTATAAATAAAATGTGAAGAATGTTTATTTTGCGATAGAAGATTGCACTGACCGAGGCCTAAATTGTGACAAATTGTCTCCAGCTATTGATTTACAAAACAACAACTTCATAAGCCATATTGATTCGTACTTTGGCGACGGTTGCGCATGAAACAAAAGTGGGTCCTCGTTTGGATGCAAGTTTAATGAAGCATGAAATATTTATAGCCTTCTTTTGCATATTTCCTCATTTATGAACAGACCGCCAATAAAATGTGCATCTATTTAAAAATAACATTTTAATTATCGCCTGCAGGAGCTTGTCATATACCATACGCCACTAATTTGATCCTGGCTAGAATTACGGCACAAGAGATAGTGTGTTGTCAAACTCGCTGCCAAACACATGAAATTTGATGAATTACTTTACATAATTAATCTGGAATCCATGAGGATGGCAAAACATGGATCTCTTGAAACCACATTTTGGTAGTAAATTTCATATGTCAGCTCAACTCTGTCATACACGGCTGCACAAGCATCTTTTTGTGGACAAATTGACATTCAAAATTTATTGAATAATGGGGTTATTTTATCTTCTATATAACGTTAATGCAGATACCAAATAACTTAGAAAACTTCAAAGAATATCACAATTTATAAAAGCACATTCGCGTTAAAATTCTTATACTCACACCAATATACGTTTTAGGGCCAATTGTACCAACAACAGTTAACTCTTAATACTGGGTTATTTTGATCATGTGCCTGATTTGGGCCAATGAAAATTCAGGAATGTAGAGAAAATCTAACCAGTAACCAGTGGGTTAATGTTAACCCTTGTTGGTACAATTGGCCCTTACAGTAGGCCTATCTGTAGATTTGGGTTTCAGTAGCAGAAGAATACTAGCTTATACAGTTTAATTACTATGGTACCGTATGTCACAAGAGGGCCAATGCAAATGACAAAACTGGCAATAGGTGGCGGACTCAGGTCCAAAAATTATTGGAACAAGACTATAATTTCTGCAGAAAAATTGACATTAATGTTCTGCAGAAAACTAACAAGTAAGCTTACTCACGGTCAATACGTTACATGACGAATGGTAAATTAAATGTTAGAAACTCATTTGAAAATTTAAATTCCGGCAAAATATTATATTGAGTAAAGCGGTTAGGCCTACATGTTTGTGTTCAGTAGGCTATACTTTTTTTTTGGTACAAAAGAAAAGATCGAACGTCATCGACATTGCTTATCAAAATATTTATGAACAGATTATAGGCCTATACCATGGAAGGATCCAGGGCAAAATTTTAGGAGGTTATTTTGTGCAATTTCACTATCTCAATGGGAAAATAATGCCAATACAATAATATAATAATTCCTCCCTGTGACAGTGAGGGGGGGGGGGGGTGAAGATAAAGTAGACATAAAACCATAAATGCATTAAATGGAATGAATTGACAAAAATTGGAACAACGCAAGGTAGGCTTAAAAATAGCATTGTCGGCATATGGAAAAGAAGGAGATTTTCATGGACATTACTTCCGTTCCGGGTTTCAATAAAGAAGGTACGTGATGGCTCATCCAACTCCTTATCCACATTTGGTGGCGCTCTCTAGGACATGAGCGTCTACGAGTTTCATGAGAACTGATGCCTTTTATCCAGTAGAGGACGCTACACACAGTCAGTAAAATGGTGCCTATTTGGGCTTTCTATTTTCATCCAAATCCATGTAGGGGGGACCTACTCAGGACATGTTATTTATTGATTGGTGGGTTCAAATCAAATTGCAATATTCGTGCCTATCTCATTTTTCATGCTCTTTTTGTATAAACTAACTTCTTTCAAAGTGGGACTTTCCCTTTAAATTTACCTACAGAAATCCATTTGTCCTAGGTAGATAATTCTTTTTGGTGTACCTCGACCCATTTAAAAGGAGGCAACTTTTTCCTTCGAAAACCTCTATTTTCAGTGTTAAAGCTTATTTACTTTTGTATAGAAGCCAACTAGACCTTACTCTTGGAATGTTTTCCTGAGGGCAGCACCTACAGTGGGAACTATCAAAAGCTTCCATCAATAGGTATAAAAGGGAAAAGTTCACTCTTTAATTCTTATTCATTCTAAATGCTTCATGATGGTATACAACCCACCTACGCTTACATCCTACACTGAATAACTAAGTCGGTAAAATATAGCCTGTAGAGCTGTGCATTATTAGTTTGTGTTAGTCTTTATTGATTTTCAGCACAGCATACGGATTCAGCTCTGCATAATGCACTGTTGCCAGATTTTTTTAGCGATGACAGTCTCAATATCTCATTATTGTTTAAAGCAGGCCTACAAGACCTTTCTCAAGTATAGCATAAGTACTCCATCTTTAATTAGTTGCCATAGTTGGCATGAAAAACTCCCGAGCTCAACACATTCTTGAAAATTCCTCAATCTGTAGGTTGTAATATAGGCCTAATTCCATTTTGGTTAAACGACCTTTTTGTATACATTTAATACAAAACATCTATGGTAAACTAGACCTATAAAATACCAGCATACGTTAATTTTCCAAAGCATCTTAAAAAGGTGCTCTTTAAGATAGTCAATGATCTTTCATTATGGGCAGCACTCCGAATAATAAAGAAAACCTGAGAACCATTCCAGAAACTGCCATACTCATTAATAATTTGCTAGATGTGATCATTATTATGTCCATAAAAGAAGCTATTGCTTTTATACTTTTATTTCAGACCTTGCGATAATGACCATTTAGGGTATGAAGACGAGTGTCTAATTAACAATGCAACACACAGCGTATTAACTCCATAGTAGCCCATTCCTACATAGCGATATTCAACATAAGAGTGAACTGGAATACAACCACTAGCTCAATGTGGGTTCATATGAATAACGCATAGGCCTAATAATAAATAGACTGAGGAATCTCAGTAGAAATTCTGGTAGGCCTAGCAGAGATGTATTTTGGCATCCAATCAACCGAAATAACATGAGATAGTTTTTGTGCACTAAGATGAATAAGGTTATTTCGACTATTAAGGGCCAGTTGCACCAACAACAGTTAATTCTTAACCCTGGGTTATTATGATCATGTGACTGATTTGGGCCAATGAAAATTCAGGAATGTAAAGAAAACCTAAGATTAATTGTGGGTTAACGTTAACTCTTGTTGGTGCAACTGGCCCTAAACTAATTGTTTAATCTTTATATTTCCAAAACTATATTCGGTTTCAATAATTTTTGGCCTTGGCTCGCCATCTAGCGTCAGGATTATTTTCATCATTTGCAGTCGCCATCCATGAGGGCTTTCATTGGTTCAGCTTGGCATTGAAAATTATAGATTAGGATTCGTCCGCTACTGAGATCCAAACTTGTTTTCTATAGGTTAGGATTTTGGTAGCAGAATCCTAACCCACAATTCTCCATGCCACAGAGGACCAATGGAAGCCTCCCTTGGATGGCAATTAACTGCAAGAGAAGACCAAAAATTATTGGATCTGACTATATAATCCTACCAAGAAAAGATTAAATTGGAAATAATAAAGTGGGCTGACCCCATGCAGTCACTCTTAACATTTTACAACTAGATGGCTCCAAATTAACATCGGTGCAACACTGGAAAAGGGTATCCTCCAGTTCACTCTTACTGCAAACAGTATAAAAATTATACATCATAACAAGAATAATCAGGCCTACGTATCCTAAGAAATGTTTACATTTGGAGAAGGCTTACTGTAGCAAGGAGACTATACATTAATTTTAACATGCCAGGACAGAACCATCCAAGTTCAGCTCACCCACTAGGGAGATGGGCGTGGGACGCCATTTTTTTCCACTTCCAACAAGCATAAAAACATTAAATCAACAAAGTGTTTGTTTGTTCGCAGAATAAATAAAATGATATCATCAATCCAAAGCAAGGGATAACTTCAAGGGCAGACGACGCCCATGTATTTTAGCAGTCAGAATTTCAGACCCATAAAACAGTTTCATAGCTAGCCGAAAGCACACACCCTGTACGAAATAAGGAACTGAAAAATTAGTTTTGAAGAAAAAAAAAAGGTTCATTACTTACTATTACTCTAATGATTCTAATCATTACGTTATAATTGATGTCGTAAAAAGATTCAATTTCAAACCATAAAAAAAGGAGTCAATAACCTGAGCAGGCACGAGCTTATGTATTCCAGTCAGCAATTTTTTTATTTGTGAAAGCCACGAATGACCTCTTCAATTCCCCAAATACAAATGTACATAATATTTTCCTGTCCACTATGTATATTTAATGCCCCCATTTTCAGGTAACCCGGCAAATACGTGGAGATAACGCGAGGTACATTATCGAGGCCA
>JAQIXP010002772.1:0-14358 GCA_034700285.1 Proteroiulus fuscus
TTCGGCCGCTTTCGGCAAGCTTTAAAGTGAGGTGGCGCCCCCTAGCACACATACGTCTATGGCCTCACGAGAGCTCGTGCCTTCATTCCAATAGAAGGCGCCACTATGCTTTAATAAACATGGCGTCTCTTAAGGCTGCGCATTGCCAACCAAATCCAGGTATTCGGATCATTTTATTTATTGATAGATATTGTAAAATGCAATCGCAATTTCCATTTAAATTATAATTTTTGACGCTCTTTTTATTAAAACCAACTTGTTTCAAAGTGAGACTGTCCCTTTAAATGAATTTTTGGTATTATAACAGGTGATGGCTAACGGACCCTGGAACATTTTTTTTTCAAGTTTACATATGCTATAACGTTTTAGGAAAAGTTTTTATTAAATAGGATGTAAGGGCTAAAAACCTTTTTGCCAAATGCTAGGGAGAGAGAATTCATTCTTCAAAATGTCACAGTCATATTGGGCGTAGTTATTTACTGGGTAATTAATAATTAAAATTATGTAAATGCCCACATAAACAACTTTTGTTTCACCTGACGCCATAAAGCACAGTCTTGTCTTGCCTTCCCAGCGAGCATTGCTTCACTCATTGAAAAGAGCCGAAAAATAGGAAAGCGATGCATGCTGGGAAGGCAAGGCATATCGTTATTACGTCGTTCAACAGAAGTTCTTTACCTGAGCATTTATTTTGCAATTAAATAACTAAGCTGATTATGTATTTTCTCTCCCTATTATAGTGTTCGACAAAAAAGATTTTCTTAAGGTTTATATTTTCTTTAAATATCAAATTTTAATACCAAATTGAAGGTTGTCCAACAATGCTGTTTATTAAAGAGTGTGTTTATGGCATACAGTCATTATTCATGTTCTTGTGAAGGGCTATTAGGAAGGCCATAGGTTTCATAAAATTTGATGAGTTCCCGAGTTGTTCTCGGCTGAACAACTTTTAAAGCATGTGAAAAGTGGTGTCCGGACACTTTTTTTGCTTCTAAGCTCTCTTCCATTGCCTTTAAGGCAGCTTCTCTGCAAACAGCAACAACCTGAAAATGACAACCGATATTTTCATAGCCAGTGTCCATATTTGCTAAAAAAAAGATCTAGAAGGTTTTGGTACATACTTCTGCCCCAGAATAGCCTTCGGTTTTCTCGACCAAATGGTTAACTTGGACATCGTCTGCTATCGGCATAGTTCTGAACTGAATGCTAAAGATGTCGTGCCTGGTTTGAGTATCAGGCAAGGAAACGTAGACAATTCGATCCAAACGTCCTGGACGTAATAGAGCCTGAAAAAAAAAAATTTGTTCACTAAAATATCATGGTACCGTAAGTTCACCAATTTGCGGCCACCAGCTTATCCGAAATAAGTACATGTATGTCCTTTCGAAATGCAATTTAAATACGAAATTAAGGGTGAAAGAGACAAACTTTGTCAATCATGTCGGGGCGGTTGGTCGAGGCGATAATGGTGACTTCAGTCAGCGTTGCCAAGCCATCCATTTCTGACAGGAGTTGAGCTAAAACACGATCTCCGACGTTAGAACCGCCCGAGGAACTATAGCATCGATAGTATCAAGATTAAAGTTATACTGAAAACTTGCTGGGATATCCACGAATTTACCTTCCTCTTTCTGCGGCAAGGGAATCAATTTCATCGAAAAATACGATGGATGGAGCAGCAGCTCTCGCTTTGCGAAAAACCTCTCGAATGGCACTTTCGGATTCACCCACCCACTTGCTAAATAGTTCGGGACCCTGCAGAAATGCCTTTTTTAACTATCGCCCTAATGTTAATGATTCTACTTCGTAGGATTGATGCAATTATTAACCTTTATAGCGATGAAATTCAGTCCACTTTCGGTAGCGAGTGCCTTGGCAATTAATGTCTTGGAACAACCAGGCGGTCCATACATAAGAATACCTTTTGGAGGCTTTATTCCCATTCTTTGAAAGACTTCTGGGTGCTTCAGGGGCCATTCTACTGCTTGTTTTAACTTGTGCTTAAGTTCCAGTTGTCCACCAACGTCTTCCCAGTGCACCTGAAGAAAATTTGTCAAATTGCATACAATTGCACTATTTGATGGAAAATTCACTCACTTTTGGAATTTCGATGAGAACTTCTCTCAAGCCGCTTGGCTTAATTTCCTTAGCTGCTAGAACCATGTCAGAATAAACTATGGAATAAGCGGAACTGTCCAAAGTGCTAGCACATTGAGAAATGGATAAACTGCCTGACTGCGAGGAGATTCTCCTAAGTGTATTGAAGCCAGCTGAAAGAATTATTTTTACCTGGCTGATATCATGGCTAAATAATGTGGCTTAAAAATGAATTGGGCTAAAACTTGCTGGGATTTACCTTGTGAACACATTGCCTCTAAATCCGCACCAACATAGCCGTGGGTGTTGCTTGCTATTTCACTTATTTCAGTATCGCTTAGGTTATGGACTGTTTTCTTCAATAACTTTTTAATAATCTAATTTGGAGAAAAAATAACGTGCTTAACAACAAACTCCCTGTGATACCAATCATGTAAAATACACATACAATTTTTAAGTAAATTTTTTTTTAGTTTAAATGTCCAAAAAGATAATTATTGATCGGTTAGTAACTAGACTATTGTAATTTGCTTTGTCATGGTGGAATGATATTAAATAAAAGTTATAATCCACGCAGTTAGACCTCTCTGTAAAACAGAACTTAATATGATACCGGTTAAAAAGACATTTTAAATTGAAATAAGAGTAGCCATTTTTGTATAGGAAAATAAATTAGCATGATCTTGTCTCATTACATCGAGTCTGTCCGATGAAGTTGGTATGCCGATTTCTATCTCGCGATCTAGCCGTCCCGGCCGCCGCATGGCAGGATCCAAAGCATCTAATTTGTTGGTGGCTGCGAGAACAACCACTCTGTTCTCAGAGTCAGTCTTTAAAATTGAGAGAAATATTGCAAATTTTAAAATGTACCAATTATCAGGGTGTCTGGCCGTCTGAAAACGTCATGGAAATCAGTTGCGTCTGGAAATGTCAGGGAAATGTCATGGAAATTTAATCTGTGTGTGGAAAATCCAAATAAATTCTAAATAACGTGGAAAATTAGGCACTATTGGTGGTTTTTAGCCCATTTTTTTTTTTTAGCAAAAAAGGTCGCCTACGGCGCCATTTTCTGTCTTTTTTTTTTTGCAGTAAAGTACAAAGCATTTCAAATTTTCGCCTGCAGGCCATGAAAAATATTTTTGATTTGGAAAAAAAAATTGAATTTGTGGGTGCGGCCCAGGGTAGAACCAAATATTGCAGTTTTAATTGCATATGTCAGTAAAAATTAGTTTAAAATCACTTTCATTTGGTCTGGACATTTGTAAAAAATTGTCTGGAAAACCTGGAAATGTCATGGAAATTTGTTACTGGATTTGGCCAGACACCCTGAATTATGAAAGATGCATGGCGACATTCTTTTAAACTAGACCTACTTACTGGTAAACTGTCCAAAAGAGTCAGCAGGGTCGCAACGACACGCTGCTCTTGCTGCGTCGAGGACCCCCCTCGCCTTGGACACAGGGAGTCAATCTCGTCTATAAATATAACACAAGGAGCTCTGCAAAGTTGAAAGGAAATTAAAAATTTTTTGGTCCATCTTACTTAATTCAGTATTTTTTACATGTAAATTAAATTACCTCATTTTGGCGTAGGTGAAAATGTCCCGTAACTTGGCTTCAGTTTCGCCATAAAATCTGATTTGAAAGATTATATTTAGCAAGTAATTGTGTTTCTGCATAAATGCAAAGCCCAAATAGACGCCATTTTACTGACAGTATGCAGCGCCCTTTACTGGATAAGAGGCATTAACTCTCATGGAATACATAAATACACATGTCCTAGAGATTTACATGATTGGGTAGATTTGCTTCAGAAAGACAGGGGCTAACTTACTTGCTGAAAAGTTCTGGGCCATTTATTAGTATGAAGTTTTGTTTCATAATGGTGGCGACTGCACGTCCGATCATAGTCTTTCCTGTTCCTGGAACTCCGAACAGTACGATTCCTCGAGGTGGCTTAAGACCTAAAATTAATCCAATATAGCAGTTTGATTTTTTAGTAAATAAATTGTGAAGTTATTTTGGATGGTTAGGGGACGTTCATAAAGGACGTCAGGGCTCAGGAGGGGCAGGGAGACAAACTTAATTAGTTTTTCATTGATGTATATCATATCTATGAAAAAATAGAGCTGCCCAGTATAGCATAAAGTTATCATTTGGATGGGTAAAAACTTGGTTAAAATTGGTAGAGAAGTGGGTTAAAATCCTCCAAAAACTCAAACATTGTTTGTGGCTGCCCCTCTACACGGCCCAAGTTCAAATGGTGGCTTTTTATTATGAATTATTTTGCTGACATGTAATGGTTTTTAATATAAATGTTCCTAATTTACTCTTGATTTAGACCTGTACTTCTTTAATTAACACTTTCACTTTACATAAAAGTATCTATTTGCCCTACGTCCAGACAGCTTATATTACCAGGCGTTTCACCGGTGCCCACAAAGCGTATCGTTGTGCAGGAGAGCTGCAATTGACTGCGGCCACCACGTCTGAACTGTGGCGGCCGCAGCCAATCACAGTTCTCCTGTGCAATGTGATAAGCTTTGTGAGCACCGGTGAAACGCCTGGTAAGATAAGCTGTCGGGAAATATCCTCCGTGGGGAAGTATAAAGAGAAACAGTATAAAAATGCTTGCTTTATGCAAATAAATGTGACATCACAGAACTTTGCCACCCGACAAATATGACATAACCGTTTTCTTCCAAAAATGATTGTTTCGGAAAGCTGTGACAATCCCCCCACCCCCCACCCAACTTGAATTAGACCTAGTATCAACATTGGGACGTCGCAATCATGGACATAACACAATATGAACTTTGAATTTGATAGGGCACTACCAGCTTTTTGTAGCACGTACGTACTGTACTTTTGTCCGTGTTTGGCAGTCCTGTGGCGTCATTATTTCCCCGTTTGCAAAAATTGTGAATTTACCGGGTGCACCAAAAACATGAAATAAGTTAATGTTTATTTATCATTCTTTTAAAAACATCGCTATATTTCGGCTATAAGGTTTATTCTTTTACCTTTCAAGCAATCCCCCTTTCAAAACAATAGGGTAAAATAATGTATAATGACCATATGCAGAGAAAAGTTGATTTCCTTCCTGTGAAATGAAGAGCAGCTGTTTAATTTCATCAATCTGTTTCTTAAGTCCTCCGATATCATCGAATGTGACCTGCTTGATTCTGACACACTCCGTCTTAGTCCGTTCTGCTTCACTTTTGTCGAATATCACTTTAGTTTTGGAATGAACGTAGAACAGTGAACCAGTGAGGACGGGCTTTTGTAGCTTACAGTCACACAAAAGACGCGACGTAGTTGATTTTCGCTTCGGCGTCGATGTCAAATTATCAACAATCGGCGATTCGGTAATGGATAGTTCAGAAAAACTCGCACTAGCCTCCGAATCGGACCAAGCAAAATTTGATGTGATGGAATTTGTCAGTTGTTGTTGTTGACTTTCATCTGCGCCATTAATCTGGACAATTTTTAACTTGCACTGCTGGCCGTAATAGTTGATAAATAATGATGCCCCTGTAGTTAACAACTTCCCATCGAATATGTTTCGGAAGTAGTTGGCAAAATCGTCCTCGGTGTAAAATTGTTTCGGTTCCCTGAATTATTAAAATTTGAGATATATTAGGCTCAAGAACATCCAAGTAATGTCATCGTAGGGGGAGGGGAGTGGTGGCCAAATTATAATCCACTAGGAAGATGGTAATTAGTCCCATAGCCAGAAATTAGTTTCATTTTCATATTCAAATAAGCTAGTTGATAGAATTGTAACTGTTGTACTTTTTTAACTTTCTTCTTTTCTGAATTTCCGCTTTGTATTCTGCTTTTTTGAATTTCTGCTTGTATCATGTGCAAGCGTATATTTGGTGTCTTGAACTTAGCCTCAAATGTTTTCTAATTAAACTTTTTTTGGGTCGGCATAACCTTTTTTTTTATTTAAATGTTGCCTGTTACCCATGCTTGTACACAGTGCCTAACAAGTCTTATAGTCATAAAATCCTTACTTTTTTATCATAAGTTATGAACTTGACCCAAGTACATGTTGATAGATATGGTCAAATTCTTAAGTGTCATATTGGGATAACTAGAGATTTGATAGTTTAATAATTAGTTTTGATAGGCCTACCTAAGTTTTTTTAGTAGAATTGAAGTCACTGTAGGCATTCTTAGTAAGTAAAACTATAATTATCCAAAAACCATACTTTTCATCCAAAAGTCATATTTTAGTGTATATAGTCGTTAACATTTACATGTAGCATCATTTCTGTAGTCATGAGAACTGCTTTTCTTACTACTGGGTTTTTTTAAATATTAAACCTTCTAGAATAACTTTTCACCATATTTTTTTAATTTATTTATGCCTGAATTTTCTTAACTTCTTGTCAATTTTTATTAACTTTACCTAGCTAAAAATAAATAATTTCCCTACATAATATTTACATTAATTCTCTATCAGGTTGTTATATAACCTTGAAGCTCATGGAAGGTGAAGAAAATATGCCAACAATTTTAGGAAAAGTCATTTGATTACTGTTAAAAAGCAAAAAAGTTTCTAAAGGATGTAGTTCAGATGCAGCAGAAATTAATGGGAAAATATAAGAAATTACAAAAATTAGTTTTAAATTGTGAGCTACTATTTGCCTGCTGGAAATTCTGTTTTTAATTTAATTTAAGTTAATGAAGTCAAAAAAAAAATTTCTGAGGAAAACCTGAGCAGGAAAAATTTAAAATAGTGTTATTCCTGTTTATTTTTAAAGGGAAAGTCTTACTTCATACTGAATGACGTTTTGAAATTACTTCTTACTTCATATGAGAAATTCAAAATGTTGAGCCTATGTGATGCAAGCGCTAACCATTTTTGAAATCTAAGATTCAGGTATTTCCGGGATCAGGCAATATTATTTTATTTATGCATTTTGTCCTGATGCCTAGCATTTAGAAAGCACTTGCCATGAAGTGAGGTTTCCCCTTTAACAAGTAAATCAAATAGTAATTAGGTTTCACCGTACTTTGCTTCAAACACCAACTCGGTTGCCGGCCTTTGGTCACTTTCCGTGTTCCCTTGCACATGCACGGAGTCTCCGGCCGAACATGCCAGCAGATTCAGAGTGTGCGAACTCAATCCTATGTCCACTTGACCTCCGTCTTTTGCTGGCCAAGCCGTTTGAAAGACGAATTTGTGCCTGGAAACCCAAACCAATACCAGGGTGCCAATGGGTATTTGACACAACGTCATAAATGACGGGTGAAGCAGGACGACATCAGTGGCAAGGAACACTGGCAATTTAGTAACTTCCTCCCCTTTTATATCAGAAAAAAAAACATTGAGTTAAATTAAGTGTTAAAGTTAATTTAAGAATAGCATCAACTAATGGGCTCGCACTAATGTTATAGTTAACGTTGGCAAAGTTTGACCTCCTGCAGTGGACCCCATACAGACTTTACTTTAAATGAGAAGTATAGTTTAAAATTGAATGACTGACATTGTCGCTAGTTTCAAGTAAATGGACGGTACCATAGGGGCACTAATTTTTAATGGAATTAATATGTGATATTACATTTTGGCCAATGTAAACAACCACTAATGGCGATCCCCATGTGTGAAGTGAATGCATTGATTGCTTCTGGAAAATGCATGCACAATTTGTTTAATTGAAACCACACAGGCAAAATTGAAGAAGACATGTAACCTTTAGATGGTCTTTCTCTAGCAAATCCGTGTAGAATGTTATTCCTTATAAAACCATGATTTTTGACACCGTCTAAAATTGAATGACTTTGAGAAACAGATGAATTGCCCAGATTTTCGTCTCCATGACAACTGTCCACGTGCTTGCTCACATCCAAAGGCGATAGAAAACAATGACATAGTTTACAATCTGCCCAGCTACTCTTGAGTAATTTAGATTTAGGTCCCATAGTTATGTTTAAAATGATTTAATGTTATTTATAAAGCAAATACTTGTCCAAAAGTGACATTCTCAACTCGAAGCATTGCAGCCATTCTTTTAAATGCGCATCTCGTGTGAAAAGTGATGCCAATAAATATTCGGAATTTAAGATGAAGATAGGTTAACCTATGTTTTGGTCAGTGAAAGATGCTAACATATTAAAAGGTTATGCTAATTAATATTTAATGGATTATTAGCTGTCATTTGTAGAGGAAACGCATTTTCAGCCGTAATAGATTGCTATATTAAAATAGATTTATTTCATATAATTGAGTTCCAAGATGGAGTCTCCTCGTGCAAGTGCACATCATAGAATTCGGACATTACTACAAATGGCGGTTGCTAAATAATCTTAGTTTATGGGTTTTTATCGGCGAAATAATAGTTCTCGTTTCATGAATTGCATTTGGAAATCTCTTGTCATTTTTGTCTTTCTCTTGCATGTCAAAATAACTATTTGTCCGTGCAAGTTCAAGGTGCCACATGCGTGGTAGACTCTTAAAATAAATTAGGTCACGTGATTATATATTTTTGTGCTTTGCGCAAGCTGTGGCCATTTTCGTTCCGAGTCAAATCGTGTTCTTTTTTGGTAAGCTACCCTTTCAATTTTCCAAATTTCCATGCAGTTACAATAGCATTTGATAATAAGATTTGGGCTTGCATTCTACCAAACTGTAAGGACATTTCTTCTGTTTTGTAATAATAATCGTTCTGGCTTGCAAATGCTTTAAACCGTGAATCCTTTCCTTTCCTGGGGGTGAATGCTGAGATCCTCGTCAAGTTTATTATAGCTGGCCCACTCCCCCCCCCCCCACAACATCTTGATTTCTTTTAAGCCTTAACATCAATTGATTGATTATTCTTCCCTTCTTTTGCAGGGATACTACTACCATATGTTGATATTACCCTTTTTGGAGGACAATAAAGATAATGATTATAGAAAATCCTGAATCTCTCAAAGAATGGCTTACTACCGTTCTGGAGCCAATGTGAGTATACATTTTTGCAGATAAAAATACTGACACTAATTTTTAACAAGTTTTTAATTAAATTTCTTTCAATTCTAACTACGTTTGTGTTGCTTGACCGTGTTAATTTCAGGTGTGAAGCTGATCCGACTGCTTTGGCCAAATATGTCATAGCATTAGTGAAGAAAGACAAACCCATTTCTGAACTTCGTGAAACTTGTATAGATCAGTTAGACGTTTTTCTTCAGCAAGGTAAATTGCATTTTATAATAAACTTGTTTTATTCTTTTATTGGTGTTTGTTACTGATTATGTTGCATTCGCTTCCTTTCAGAAACTAAACCATTTGTGGAATTACTTTTCAAAACATTGGATAGTAAATCATACCTGGTTAAACCAGAAATTCCAGATAATGTAATAGTACAACCTCCTCCTGTACCTACGATAGACACACCATTGCCGGTTTCTCCCGTTAATAATGTTGTCGGTACCACGGTGACGTCGACACCATTGCTAAATTCAGTTACCTCTTTGTCTCCCACTTCCAAAGTGACAGAACGAAGAGCGTCACATCCCGAACCGGTGAAAATTTTATTTTCATTTTGGGTGTAAAATTATACCCGTTTCTATCCAGCAGTGTTCTCATTTCTCCTGTTTTTTTAGGCAATTGATGGGGAGGATCGAGATAGTAAGCGTCAGCCACGCAAGGCGGGCGGAACTAGTCACAGTCGCTCCAGGAGTCGAAGCAGAAGCCGTAACAGGTCCAGAAGTCGGAGTCGGTCTCCACCTAAGTTAGGCTTGCCACCGAGGCCTCGCCCGCTTATTATGTAAGTTGAATTTTTTTATGGGTAATTACTAGACTGAACTGCCCCTAATATAGATTGCTTTTTATCTTCAGTGATCGGGATGATCGTGACCGTCGAGGCCCCCGGAGAATTTATGGAGAAGACGACAGGCGCAGAAGAGGAGGAGCGATGGGGAGGAGGCACGACCGTTACAATGACTACAGAAGAGACAGAAGCCGCGAAAGACAGGAGAGGAAGCGATCCAGGAGTAGATCAAAGTCTACGGGAAGATCCCGAAGTCGATCAAGATCCAAGGATAGGAGTACGTATCACGGCCGCAGCTCATAAATTTACTTGAAATTTCAGGTTTTGTGTGACGTTAAATTGCTGGAAATCACTCCATGCATGGTAGGGAAAGGTGGGAAAGGGGTTATTTGTTGGGTTACTAATTGGTTATTCTTTTATCAACTGTGTTTAGATCGTCAAAGAAATGATGTCGCTCAGAAAAATCAAAGTCTGGATAACCAAGACCACGGGGATACGGATTATCGTCTCGGCGGACCTGGTGCACCAGGGACGGCACAAAATTCCAACGCTCCAGCACCTGTCCCACCGCCTCCGGGTTCATCAAATTCAAATTCGGACTCGCGGCCCTCATTCCCAGGAAGAAACGCGAGGAGATGTCGCGATTACGATGGTGACTTAGCTTAATTTATGACCTAAAATTTTAAATCGAGCGGGTCGTAACCTTATTTGCTCTTTTACTCATTCGCAGAAAAGGGTTACTGTATGCGTGGCGATCTTTGCCCATTTGACCATGGAGCAGATCCAGTTGTTGTTGAGGAGGCCCATTTGCCAACCATGTTAGCATATGGCCCTGGAAACCCTTCTGGACCTCCACCACCTATTCCGCAAAACTCTGGACCACGTCCTCCAGGTACAACTCGGGATACGGTCATTGAATGCTCTTCCCAGTTTGACTTTAATTTTATGATTTTTCTAAATGGTTGTCCTAATTCATTGGCATAGTTCCACCACCTGGTACATTGCCGCCATTGTTGGGACCACACATGTCACATCAGAGACCCCCACTGCAACCACCAATGCTCATGCATGCAAGTAGGTGTACGTCTTTTTTTTATACGTTTTAAGTTATACTGGCATTTTGCACCATTCGGTGCTTTTCTATTCAATGTTTTCTTGCGTCCTTCCTATTTCAGATCAACGTCCTTTCCTTCCTCTACCAGATCCGTATATACCTGAACCATACAACCCTGAAGCACCAGCTATGGATCGCATGCCACCTCGAATGAGGCCGCCGTTCTGGGGGCCTCGTATGGGTCCAGGCCGGGGTCCCAACATGCGTTCAATGCCACAATACCAGCATGCTCCACGAGAACTTATCAATGTGCCAACAGTCGACGATGCTACCATGCCCGGTCAGCCATTTAACTGTAGCAAAAATTCAGTTTCACTATATAATTGCTTATTTGCTAATGATGTATTTCTTTGTGTCCCGAAAAGATGATCTGCCCAACTCAAATAACAGGAGGGTCGTACCACCACAAAAGAGGCCTTCGGACGAGCCGCAGGGACCGCCGATGAGGCTCTTTCGTAATGTCGGAAACATGGGAAATGCCGCCGCCAAACCCATGATGAAAAGGCGACCGTTCGATTTCAACAGGCTGGGGAACCGTAAGTTCAGTCTGGAAAATGCCGTACTCGAACTGAGGAAGATTCCCCACGGACTCAATAGCATCACCCAACTCAATAATCACTTCAGCCGTTTCGGGAAGATCGTAAATCTGCAAGTCAGTGCTGCTTTTCCGGCTTTATTTCGGTTTTTCCTACCCGGGAGATGCCTATCGCAACTTGCATTTTTTGTTTAGGTTTCTTACGAGGGAGATCCGGAGGCCGCTCTCATCCAATTTTCGTCGCATGCCGAGGCCCATGCCGCTTATCGCAGCACCGAGGCTGTGTTAAACAACCGTTTTATAAAAGTATTTTGGCATAACAAAGATAATGACGCTGTAAGGACTGTCTCTCCTTTATCTGTAGCTCTGTAGAATGAGTGCAAAAGTGTTAAAAGGAAACACCACAGATATATTTTTTCTTATTTATTCGATAGTCTACCCCTGCTGTCGAAAACAACACGTCGGCCATGCAGAAAGTGTCCGCTAAGGAAAGGCTCGGCTTACCCGTTAATAAAGTTCCTTCGGAAGGGTCCAGTCCCTCTCAGACCGAGGACGGTGAAAAGGTTCGGATGATATTTTGGCCATTTTCCGCTGGAAGCAGAAAATTCAATTTGGAATTTGTTTTCATTTTGAATTTGTTTTTTTTTCAGTCATCTGTGATTTTGGCCACGTCAGGCACCTTATCGAAAACTGTATTCAATCCTGCTGCCCTAAAAAAATCCAATGTTAATTCGGCCGGTGTCACGCCCAATCAGGCGAAGGCACTTCAAGTCGTCACAACCCAGGAAACCATCAAGAAGAAACAGGAAGAGCAGAGAAAGGTGCTGATTTCATGGGTCACGTGACCTGTATTTCCTATTTGTTTGGCCTTTATTTTTGCAAATTATCTTTTACTATTTAGATTTAAATCGTTGTCCTAGTTTACTTCCCCTTTGCTTTAAATTTAATATATTTACTTGCTGTCTGGTATATTGTTATAACTTCTTTGATGGTATTTTTTAGCATGTAGTTCGCGATGCTTATATATTTCACTTTTTTATCCCACAGGAGGCAATAAAGATAAATGCAGACTTACAAAAACGAAAGCAGGAATTATTACAAAAGCAAATTCAGCAGCAGAAGGTCAATATTTTTAATTTAAGTAGAATTAAAATGTGAAAAATGACTGAAATTTATCCCGCTTCGCCGTTTTCATATTTAGCTATTAATTGAGAAGTTGGAAAAAAATAAAAGCATGCCAGCGACCGAAAGAAATGCAATTATGAAGGTTTGTCACTTTTTCTCGTAATTTAAAAACAGTTGTTCATTGAAATGTTTTGAGCAGTTTTATGTTATATATATATATGTTATTATTTTTAAAGACGTTAAAAATGCTGCAGGAAAGCATTGAAAAACTGAAAGCGGAACTCGTTCTGACGGCCGCGGCACAGAATAATCATCCGAAAACGAAGCAGGAGGTAAGAAGTAACATTTTTAAGTTGGATATTCTTCACACAAGTACTTTTGAGAATTCTTATTCGGTCTTTTTAGGCCCAAAAGGAAATTTTGGACATTGAAATGGAACTGTATAACAAGCAGCACCAAGGAGCTGATACATCCCATTTGAAGAGAAAGGTTGCTGAATTAAAGCAGGAGGTGCGTTCTCTCATTCAAGAGAATAATCCCTAAGTTGTAGATAAGACATTTTCTTTATTTTTCCCCCGCAGGCTCTGTCGCTGGGACTTATCGACGGCAAATTTCCCGTCGGTCGTGGCAGGGGCGTCGTCGTCAAACGAGTGGCGCGAGGGGGAGCTTTTAGAGGCAGAGGACGGGGGATGGGGGGTGGGGCTCGGAGCTTAGATCATCGGCCTAGGAAACTCCAAATCACGGGTTTTGAAGAGAACGAGAAGGAGGACGTTATTGCGCATTTAAATGTACTTTCTTTACTTTTCAATCTCTAAGTTGTGGACGTAACTATCCCACTTTTGCCGGGATTTGTTGATTTGTGATTCAAATTTTTCAGCAATATGGGGAGATTGAAAATCTGGAAGCAGAGGAGGGCGGTTCGAGGTTGATCATTACTTACCGGAACAGAAGAGAAGCTGAAACCGTCAGTATACGAACATGTTCTCGGCAGAATGCTGGTGCCTTTAGTTTATTTCTTTTAATTGTACTCTGTTATCATGCATTTACTGCTGTTTAGGCTGTTGTACAAGGGGCCAAGTACAAGGGAGGGATGCTCGTCATGATGTGGTACCAGAGTAAGCTACGGTCAATGTCGGGAGATGGACACGATGGCCTCATAGATGGCATTGCGGGGGAAGATGAAGTAAGAGATAGTGCCTGAAAGAATCTAATGTTTTCCAGACAGTATTTCAGGGTGTAAATGAGAAATGTTCATACTTATACTTTAAAAAAAAAAAAAAAGACTTGAGATTTTAGATCAAAAAGTTTTAGCGTGGGTAACTAAGCAGGATATTTTCAAAAAGTTCAAAATTATGTGAAGGATTTTTTTTCTAAATTTTTACAATTCGACCTTCCCAGCATGCAGTACCCCTTATTGAGCTCGACCGCCTCATTGAGAGGAGCATTGCATGCTGGGAAGGCAAAGCGCTGCCTTATTACGTTGGGTGAAATAAAAGTTTACTTTTTCCCTTTTAATTAAATAATTTAAGCGGAGCATGGTTGTGAAATTTTGAGGAATTGATTTTCTTTTACTTCATAGCATCTTTTGGCAAAAAGCTTTGTTTTAGTTTTGTTCTCGTTTAAGGGGGCTGTCCACACTTTTTAGAGCATGCATGCTCCTATGGGAATCTCCGTGTTAAATAAAAGTACAAATTAATCAATAATGGCTAAACATAAATTGACGGG
>JAQIXP010002773.1:0-14357 GCA_034700285.1 Proteroiulus fuscus
TAACATTGAAATCCCCATAGGCCCACGCTGTTAAAAGTGTGGAAAGCCCCCTTAATATATAAATCTCATCTCTTTTGAGGGAGAGGCGCCACTTTTCCAGTGGTCAGGGAAGTCATCGGGTATCTCAGAGATATTTAGGGTGGTGCCAGTGTACAAGAGCGAAAGTTTGAGGTCTTAGGGACTTTTTTTGGGGAGAATTTATTAGGAACCTTGCTAATTCTAATAAATAACCAGATTAATTCATTACTATTTTAGTACTAGCTGGTTGTATACATAATACATGAGAGGCATTGTGAGCCGAATTGCAAATGAACACTTACATATCTTAATTCAGTTTTTGACATTTATTATAGCCTAACAGGCCCTAATTACTGCTTGCATATCCTTCTTTTAATCGTTAGCACATAGTTAAGGTGGTTTGGTATGCCAGTATAGTTATTCATTCATGAATCATGACATGAATTTTCCCATAATGCATCATTTGACAAAAAATTGTTTTTGGTCGTTTTAGTATGGGTCAAACAATAGTTTAAAATTGTTCGTCATAGATGGCGCCATAAGTCTATGGCAAATAACATGGACCTCTATTTTAGTATGGGACAAACACTAGTTGAATGTTGTTCATTATAGATGGCGCCATAAGTCTAGTGCAAATAACATGGGTCGCCATTTTTGTATGGATCAAAAGATAATTGAAAGTTGTTCATCATAGATGGCGTCAAGAGTCTATAGCAGATAGCATAGGCCGCCATTTTACTTTTAGTGAGAAGGTAGTTGAAAGCTATTCATCATAGATGGCGCTTTACTTTTGATGTTGACAATGTGGAAAATGTTGTGCCACCTCGTGACTCTACTTTGTAACATTTTTTGTTCCCACATGCCAATGTATAATTTTTTCAACTAAATATTTCAAATTCAGGGTGGACAAAAATCATTACTATTTAAAAATAAATAAATATTCTTGGAAATAGGGTCACTTCACTGCACGAGAAAATGACTTTCAGCACCTTAATATTATGATATATATCACAATATTATAACTATTTATATAAATATTAGAATACAATAGATACTTTTTATGAAAATATTTTCTTTTGTGATTATTGGGAATATTTTGGAATCGTGATTGTGAGTAGAAATTGAAAGTGAAATATTTTCACACGAATTTTTCCCAGTTGGTATTTACGTACTGGACTATTTCCATAAATACATTTATTTATTTTTTTTTTTTTAAATTGTCATGAAACAATTTCAAAATCAATGTTTTTAGCAAAATATTATTCCATGATCTTGCTTATTGGAATTTGCAGAAATGGGTTATAGAAATGTCAGGATTTTTGGGAAATAAAATAATATTGTTGAAATCGATTGAAATTTTGCAAACATTATATAAGACATTTTGCAAAATAATGCTAAAAATCTTTCAGAAATTCCTAAAATAATCTTAAGTTGAAAATGTGATTTTCTGAGAATTAGAAACATTAAGAAGTACAAAGAATTTCAGAAAAAATTATTCAAATTGATTTGTTTTTTTTAGCAAAATTAAATAAAAATATACGAAATTTTGCAAAATAATGCTAAAAATTTGTCAGAAATTCTTAAAAATAATTTTTAGCTGCTGATAAGGTGGTTTTCTGAGAATTGGAGGCATTGAGAAATGCAAAGAATTTCTGAAATAAATATTCAGTTTGAGTTTTTTTTTTTTATTTAGCAAAATTAAATAAAAGTATAAGAAATTTTGCAAAATAATAATAAAAATCCGCTATACTCATTCTTTACGACAAATTATCAAATATTTGTAAATTAATTGTGAAAATGTCGCTGAACTTCTTTTTTTGAAAATGGTCCTCAGCAGGCCCTATTTTCAGGATTCCCACGCATCCTGAAAGTCCTGGAAAACATTTTTCAATCCTTGAAAGTCCTGGAATTTATTTTAATATATTTGTAGTTTAAAATTTGTATACCAGGAAATGACAAGTTGATGGAATTATTTTTAAAAATGTTAACTTGGTTAGGTAATGTTTGTTAAAAAAAGTCCTAGAATACAAATCTTGAAGCTTGAATACAAGCTTGAATACAAATCTTTGAAAGTCCTGGATTTAGATTTCTTCAATGTAAAAGAACCCTGTAGTATTATTATTACTTTTTTTTAAAAGAAAGTGACTAAACAATTTTGCATTCTTGGATAATTTTGCAAAAAAATGAATATTAGGTCAAGGACTTTATTAAAATCCAAGAAATAAGCATTATTGTAGGGGGGGGGGGGAGAAATGAATTGTTTCAGGATGTTTATTAGCAACATGCTTGTGGCGTCATCTTTTGATTAATTTTGCTAATACTGGTTAGCTATTTACCTGAATTTTACTGCTGAATATTATTGCTAAAGAAAGCCACAAACTATTTTAGAAAAGGCAAGTGAACCCGGATTTTAGAAATTTTGCACATAAACTGGAATTAGGTAAACACGAAAACCCATTAGAATTTGTTGTTTTTTTAATAGCTGGACAGTGTCCAGTCATTACTTTTGGAACATATGAAATGCCCACACGGTGATTCAGTGCTGGTTTTAAATTTCGGCACTGTGGGAATTATTTCCAGATAGATATTTGACCTTAGGAAAATGTGTGTATGGCACACCCTGAACCAATATGGCCGACTCACATTTACTTAATACAATTAATGAAGGTGATTTTATCTCAAAATATTAAATGTCAAGTACAATTTTGGAGCTATAATTATTTACATTGATTGGAGGTTGAGATAAATACACCTATTTGTTCAAATTGGTATTTGATAAAACTCATAACGCCTTAGTAAGAAAATCATTTGTTGCGATTTATTTAATGGGACAGTCCCACTTTGTTACAAGTGAGTCTTAAAATTAAGATTGTTAATAATAAAGAAGGGCAGTCTTATTAATAATTACCGTAATTCAGAAATCCAAAAAATATGGTAGGCGCCATTTTTATAATAGTCCCCCACCCAGGCAGAATGGCGCTGCTTGCTAGGGGAGGTTTAAGTTGGCTTCACTTTATCGCTATGGAATAGTTATACGCATCCTCTGTTACGCTAAAACTTGTATACCAGCTAGTTTATTACTAGAGGGATTGTCAAAATGACTCCCAACATGGCTGCTATCGACCATTAAGGTTTTTTATCCACATTTGGCATGTTTCAAAATTAATAACTATTGAATGTCAATTATAAATTTAATTTCAATTTCTATGGTCTTCTTGATTTTCTACCTCTTTCTTTCAAAAAAAAAAGGCTTGAGTTAAGGTGGGACTGTCCCTTTAAGAGAAAAGGTACTCGAAAGTCATTGAAAACCATAAAGTGGAAGTCTAACTTTGTTACAAGTTATTTTGAATGTAAAGAAGAGCTGAAAAGGACATAGAAATTAATAATTTAATCAAACTTACCGTAATTAAAGAAATCTGCCATTTTTTAAAATTCATGGGTGGTGCCATTTTGTTACATTACTGTAAGAGTAGCTGAGGCCATCTAGTAGTTACTTTTGTAAATTAAGCCGTTGAAAAGTGTCACTGTATGGCTTCAATTTTTCTATGTGGAATAGTTATTTGTGCTGAGTGATTTTTTTTCAAAAATACATGGATGATGCCATTTTACCATATCATGGCGAAAGTAGCTAGCGCCATTTAGTAGTTTCTTTGATAAATTAGGCCATTTAGGGCCAATTGTACCAACAAGGGTTAACTTTAACCCACTGTTAAGCTTAGGTTTTCTCTACTTTCTTGAATTTTCATTGGCCCAAATCGGTCACATGATCAAAATAACCCAGGGTTAAGACTTAACTGTGGTTGGTACAATTGGCCCTAAGAGTGTTTTAGGACCGACTTAACTTTTTTCCTGTGGAATAGTTACGATTATTGGATTGCTAAGATGGCCGAAGAAATCGAAAAGTTAAACAGTAGATGGCGCACTTATTTTGTAAACCAAAAATGGGTACTTAAATTTTTCTCTTTTTTTTTTAAAAAGCTTATAACATGATGAAACTTTCCCTTTGCTGAATAATAATTGCAAATAAATACAAATTGTATATTTTCAAATTGCATATTTAAAAATTGAAGAGGCCTATTCAAAATGAATTAATATTAATATTAAACTGTAAACTGTTTTGAGCTACAAGTTTAAAAATTAATAAACAAAACTAGAGAAATAATTGCAATGTAAAAAATAGAAGAAATTTTGCAATTAATAAGAATAACTAAATAAAAATTTTGTCAAAAATTTTGGAAGAAATTTAAACATAAAAAATCTTTGAACGATTTTCATATAACTCTTCAAACTCAATAAATAATAAATAAGGAAATAATGAAAGTAAACTGAAAACGTGTGAAAATTCCATAAAGTTTTCATTTTCATTATTTTGTTTTCAATTTAATAAAAAAGGATATTGTAAAAATAGATCTACCTTACTTTATTATTCTAGGCATGCATTGCAATTATAATTTTAAATTTTATTACTCATTCTGTAGAAATGCCAATATGGAACTTTTGTGCAATTTTTTTTTTTTTTTTTGAAGCTGTTATAGAATAAGTGGAGCAAGTTTTAATGGCATGACAAATACATGTTTTCACTTTTCTTATTTATTTCCTTTTTTCATTTTGAAAATCTATTAAATGGAATATAAGTGCAGGCTTATTGTCAAAATAATGATTATTTTTCCTAGTGGGATTTCCAGTAATCAATTATTGTACTAATGATAAACTGTCAGGTTATATTGGCATTCTTGAGATTCTTAGACAGATGTGCATTATTATGCACTGAAAACAAATAGGCATAAACAAATGCCAATGAAACAAACAATTATATTTAATGTTTAGTATATTTGTTTTTTTGCTAAGATATTTTAAAGAGGCATAAATTAAAACTAAAAACTAAAAATTAAGTTTGGATTTTCAGGGATAATACCCCAAGGATAATCCCATATAAAGATGAAAGTTTTATGGAGTAATAGATATTTTATCCCATTTTTAAACTGAATAATCGACAAGGGGGTTTTAGGGTTAAAATATTGAATGGCATATGTCGATGGCTTAATTCACAAGTAGCGAATGAGCCAAAATTTGCTTTTGAGATAATAGCGTTTTTTATGAAAAAAGGTATAATTTGCAAATAAACAATGTTAGAAGGGTAATATTTGGTGAACGGGGGAAACAGTATATCGATGGCTTAATTCACTAGTAGCGAATAAGCCAATTTGCCAAAAATGAGATAATTGTACCCATTGTGATCCTGGTATAGTGTCCCTAATGAACCTGAAGTTAAAGAAATTATTTTAACCAATGATAATTGTGAAAGTTACAGAAGTGAAGAGTAGCGAATTTCCAACAAGGTATCATTCTTAAAAGTTACAAGTACAGTGAATGGTACCTTTCGCTAGTTTATCGTTTACAAATTTCTCTAGACCTGGAACTAATGGATGTGCAGGTGCGCTACTTCACACTTAATTTATATTGGTTTCCTGCAAAATTAATCAAAATCAAACTAGCGAATTTTCATTTTTAAGCCGTTTATTTCTCAAATGATTTAATTAATTTACTAATTTAATTATTTAACAAAAATTAGCACATTCCTTATAATATATATACATATATATTTCATTATATATTATTTCATCTGTTTACCAAATTTCAGCCTTTTAACATTGTTTATTTCCAAATTATACCTTTAATTCATAAAAATGCTATTATCTCAAAAGCAACTTTTGGCTTATTCTCTACTTGGGAATTAAGTCCTATAGAGTAAAACTTAGTTGGACTTTCAGAGATAATTCTTTTGTTTTTATGGCGAATGCACGGGATATTTCGCGCATTTAAAATGGCCCCCAAACATTTTTTTTCTTGTGAAATAGTGCATTATGGGTATATTTTTTGAAATATGAGTTTAGCGTGACAATTACATGTAAATTCAATGCATTCATTTTATATTTTTTATCCGATTTCTAAATATATGCATACGTAAATAGTTCCGGTAATGTAGAAAACACGTAATTTCAACATTAATTAGTTTCAAAATTATTTTTAAAAATTATATTTAGTCCAACAAACAGCAATTATTGCGTGCTTATGTTTCATAATATATTATTTGCTTAATATTTTGTAATTTAGTTCTAAGCTTATATTTGGTTTATGCATACTGCATAACAGTCTTAAATGCTTGATTAATTTTCACTTTTCAAGTTAGCACGAATCTCATTTAAACTATAGCTTTTTTAACTAAAAATAGTTCACTGACACGCCATTAGCCTCTGGATAAATATCCTATGTGTGGGGGTGGATTTTTACAAAACTGGCTTTTTCGATACATATTCATCAATTTGCGCTAATTGTAAATGCCAGAAAATTAACAATGGCGGCCTATTTGGAACAATTTCCTCTTAATTAACATTTGATTCATTTAACAGTAATGTTTTTCGCGTTTAATTGGGTTGTGTGTATAGATTTTGTGCAAAAGTGTTTCAGACGTGAATTTCATGCAAAAACAGTCTCTCCAATCAAGCCACGTTTTCGCGAAAAAAACGAGGGTTCGGTTTCAGAATGCACTGTTTAATTAACTATACTAAATTTATACCGAAATTCAATTCTGTGACAAGCATAGAAAACATTTTGGCCGAAATTTGGTGGGAGTTTGGTAGTGGGCCATTTTCCACATCTTGTGACTTTTGATTCTGGATTGAGAGCAGAATCACAGTGTAACACATTTTGGAAAGTTTTGGAAAAGATTTTGTTTTTGAAAATATTTTGTAGTAAAAATTTGGTTTAAAAATGTCAATGCTTATACCCCATTCGCATGGGATGGTATCATGATTATATAAAAACAAAACATCGTTAAATAACGAAATTGGTTATACGTTTGTTGTACAACTTGCTACATAACGCGTCATATACAATATGAATGCTATGACATAAAAATTGTTAAATAACATCATGTTATACAAGTTTCTTCTTTTCTTTTTGTAACAAGTTATATAACTTTGGTATATAAACACGTTTTGTAACTTTTGTGATATAACAAAATTGGTTATGTTTGTTGTACAACTTTTTATATAATGTGTTACTGAACGATACAATATGGATGATTTATATACTAAGAAAATTGTTAAATGACATCTTGTTATATAACGTTTTACTTTTCTATTTTGTAATAAGTTGCATAACTTTAGTATATAACACGTTTTGTGATATAACTAAATTGGTTTAAGTTTGTTGCACAACCTTATTATATAACGTGTTATTAGCTAATACAGTAAGGATACAATACCATAAAAATGTTATATAACATCATGTTATATAGCTTTCTTCTTCTCTTTTTCTAAGAAGTTATATAGCTTTGGTATATAAACACGTTTTGTGATATAACGAAATTGGTTAGATGTTTGTTGTACAACTTGTTATATAAAAAATTACTGAATGATGCAATATGATATATACCTAGAAAAATTTTGAATGATATGTTATATAACTTTTTCGACTCTTTTTTAACTTTTAGTAGGCCTACTTGTGTAACAACAAATTATGATTTTAAGTTTTTAATCTTGATTTGCTTAATCACAAGCAAAATAATTATCATGATCAAAATGTCCATGTAAATGGTGTATGAGCTATGATACTAGCCCATGCAAGAAAAGTCAGGGAATTAGCTTAATTTTTTTGGATGATTGCCGCCATCTTGGGAGTCCCCATTTCCCACCTGGATCTGCACGTTAAAACTAATTCCATTCTATTTTGTTACAGATGCACGTGCTATGATAGATGATGTTTTTAATAAATGTCCATGGTTTCTCCCATCTTAAATAGGTAGGACACATTTCATTATTTTCAATTAATCACATGCTTAATTGGTTAATTACAACTATTGAATCATAGTCATGTTTTAAAAAACTACATCTAATTCCGGCATTTATCGAGAAATTCATTTTTGCATGTATCCATGTCTTCAAAATAATTTCAACATTTTTTGTTTTTTAAATATACTCACAGGATTTTAAGCCTGAAATAGGTACGCTTCATAAATGAACGTGGATAGGTTAGGATGGGTTACCATTAATCACATGCTTAGTTAACTAATTACAACTATTGAGGGATAGGCATGTTTTACGAAAATACAGTTAATTCTAGCATTTGTCGCGAAATTCATTTTCGCATTTTACCCTGTTTTAAGGATAATTTCAACATGTTTTTCGGTGGTAAAATTTAAATTGGTACCTCCATAAATCAGCGTTGAAAACCAAGGAAATATTAAGTCAAATTACTTTTCAAATATTTTACATGTGGATGGGTATTTGGAAGTGGAAGTTACTTAACCATGGTTGACTTACTGTGGTTCAAACCATTTTGATGCACATTTTAGAATATTTCACAAATGGCCGCCCATGCTATTTTCCATAGGCTAGTGGCGCCATTTATGATCATGAACAGATTGAGGAAACATTTGTATGTGTTAGTTATGCTGCAATGAAAAATGAATTGACAACGCGTGAAATGTTTATAAAAAGTAAAATTTATTTTGTTTAGTCCAAACATATCCTATAGCTTTAAAAGATAATTTTGTTTGGGTTAATTTTTTTAAAAAACTAACAGTTTTTAGATATTATCGTCAGTTCTTGCACCAATGGCTCAGGGAAAATTTGTTCCTCGTTGATCAAATTAGCTGATAAAAATATGTAGGTTAATAATTAATATGAAAAATAATTACTCTCATATTTGTCACTAAAGATAAGCTAATAATTATGGCTAATTATGGTACATTCCTGTACTTAAAAGTATTTTTGTAACGTTTGGTGACGTGCACTGATGCATTCAGTTAGTACTTTATTTTTTGGCAGCCTTTTTTATGTGATTTTTAATTAACAAGATAGTATATACACCTTTCTTATCGAGAAACAAATCAAATTTAATTTTCCTTCAAATTAAAAAAGGAATAAAAATGCTAATTTCCTGTCAACGTTTGAAAAGCAACAGACATTGACTGAAATTCGAGTATGTCATACAAAATTACATATATATACAGTTTGCAGTGATTTTTTAACCAAAATTTTTGTAAATAATGAAAATTTTAAGAACTTTTTTTAACTTAAAACTTTTGGTTTCTGTTTTCAAATATTTATTGAATCTAAACTAGATTGAATAAGTTTAGTTCCGAAATAAGTTTCTTTCAGAAAATTCCCATAGATGCAGACCTGGAAAAAATTTATTCCCATAATACGCATTTATGAAAAAATATTAGTTGAATTGGTTGAAAAAAATTCCTGGCTTTATTTTAGGAAAATTTCCATATAAAATGCCTTCATTTATTGAAAATTTCTTTTTATTTGCTAATTATGGGGAACAAAATTTATTAAATATTCCTACATTTTTGGAAAGAAATTCTTAATGTTTCTTCCAATTTTTGGAAAAAATACGTTATTATATAAATGTTCTATTTTTCGAAAAATATTCTTGTAGTACTCCTGCCTTCCTGAGAAAGTTTTTTTTTTAAATATTCCTGTATTTTTAGAAGAAATTCCTGTAAAATAGCTGTTCTTTTGAAAAAATAATTCAGAAAAAAGTCCTTCATTTTCCACAAAAAAAAATCAAGTTTTCTATAACTTAGAAATAATTTTTGCTACAATATTACATCAGTTTTGGTTGAAAAAATTCTTATGTTTCCTATATTAATAGGAAAAAAACTGCTAATATATTCCTATATATTCTGGGGAAAAATTCCTAAAATGTTGCATATTTTTGATATTATGTTTCTATATTTTTTGGAAAAAATCCCAAACTAATATTCTTATATTCTAGAAATAATTTCTTTAATATTACTATATTTTTTTTAAAAAATTGCTATAATATGCCTATAATTTTGAAAAATTCCAATAGGCTAATATTCCAATTGTTTAAAGAAAATGTTCCTGTAATATTCCTATATTTTGTGGGGGGAAAAAATCATTTTACATTCCTGTATTTTAGAGAAAAAATATTCTTCTAGTTTGAGAAAATAGACTATACGCTCGTAATATTCGTATTTATTTGTTTATTTATTATTTTTTGATAAAACACTTAAATTTGATATATAGGACAGCAGACATTTGAATACAAAATGAATTTAATCTATAATCTGGCAGATCTCTTCTTTTTTAAGTGCAAAATGTTAGTTTCTGTTTTCAAACAAGTTTCCTAACCATCCTTAACTAATCCAATTTTGATGTCAATAACTATAACTTATGCAAATTATTTCAAATATCCATTGTAGTGAAATCTACTAGACCCATAAATGAACTTTTTAAAACAGCTTTCGTGTTAAATTTTACTGCCCTGGGAGCCAAGTACATTGTATTCAAGAAAATTGAAAATTTAGGGAGAGTCCCATTATTGAAAAAAAGTGCAGGTAAATCCCCCCTAACGCCCACCAATTTTTCATGCTGGTTTGGCCCAATAAACACCTCCTTAAATCCGATTTACTCGTGACAGATCAAGACTAAACATAATTTACATAAATGACAATCGTGTGAGCTGGTTTTCAATTTATTAACTTTAGAAGTTAAACTTTAATGGCCACTTTGATAAATGGTTCACATTCCAGAGTGTGTTACATGGGATATTCCCATGTAATGAATTTCTCCCTGCGTGGGAGGACGTTTATTTTCATCAGCCCTGTATCCTGGTCAACAAAACAATGAATTTAAGAATCCATTTTCGTTCCCCCAGAACCGAATATTATTATTTCAAAAAAGTCCAGGTACATGAATCAGACTGACCATCCTGGAGTAAGTAATCAATAAGAAACTCAATTGAGTGGTTAGTTTCCAGTTGATACCTTTGATGAACAGGGTATGGCAAATAATGTCATGGTTATTTCAGTTCTAGATTTGGCAGATCTATTAGATCTAGTACTGGTTTAAATTCTGAGTAGATCATAACTTGATTACTACGGTAACTCAATGTCGATCCATTGGCATCAAGTTGGATTGAATTGCCAGATCTGCTTTTACTGGTTATCTGTAAACAGATCCAGAACACTGGATCCATGCTGATTAAATTACCAGATTTGCTCATACAAATCCCAAACACTTGATCCAAGTTTGTTTGAGTTGCCAGATCTGATCCTATTATATTTCTATAAAGATTCATAATGCTAATTTCAACTTGCCATCTGATCATCTTGGTCATCCGTGCACAGATCCAGATCATGGAATCCAAGCTGATTTAATTGCAAGATCTGCCCACATTGGTTATCTCTACACAGATCTAGATAGATCCAAGCTGACCCAGTGAAAAAAACCTGCAGTTTATGAATTTTTTGGAGTTTATTTGCAGTCTTAAACTTCAGAAAAACTTCAAAGTTTATGAAACAAAAACCAACATAATTTGTGCAGTTTTTCTGTAAAAACGTGTGAGTTTTTTTTTCAATGTACCGGTATAGTATTTCTGTAATTTTTATACAGTATTTTTAGAAATCTTTCTACAGTGTTTCTGCATTTTTTCTACATTCTAGTGATACAGAAAAACTACAGAAATAATGCCGAAAAACTGCAGAAAAATAACAAAAATACTGTATAAAAAATGCAGAAAACCTGAAAAAAAATAGCATGTTTTTTTTTACAGAAAAACTGCACAAATTACGTAGGTTTTTGTTTCTTTTTCTGCAGTTTGACTGCAAATAAACTGCAAAAAAATTCTAAAAAACTGCAGGTTTTTTTTACTGGGGATTGAATTTGGTCAAATATGTAAATGAGGGAAAAAATTTCTATTTTGGTACTTGGATGGAATGGATTGTTTTGGCCCAATTTCTCTCTAGATATTATGACCGGATCTGATTCGTGATCTCGCTGTTTTTGCATGTAAGCCTATAAGAATCGATATATCAATTTTATATCTTGTGGTGTGCAATTAAAGGGAAAGTCCCACTTTGCAACAGGTGATATTTAATTTGTTCACACTTACTAGATATGAATTATAATAATTTATACATTATATCTTTACATTTTTCCTTAAAATAATTTTAAATAAATCGAAAATGCAAATTAAATAAAATCCTGTTACTTTGGATGCATTAAAAAAATTTCTTAATTTTTAGTTTTAAGATTTCTCAGAATAATTTTTTCACTAAGCTGAATTAAAATATGGAAATTTAATCTTACTCATAGATCTTGCATTTTAGTTATGAATTTTAAGAAAAATAAATCGAGACAGTCTAATTAATTCCAGAAATATCTTTATAAAAATAATGTTACATTTTTCAAAAAATAAATAAATTGTGATTATAGATTGACTTCCTGAAATTTTCAATTAATTCTTACATATTTTGAAAAGAAAATTCTTAATGGTCAGTTACTTAGTATATATATTGATAAAATCGAACTTTCCATTTAAAAATGCTTTCACTATATTTCATTTTTGCAAAATTTATTGCAAATGTTTTACTTTATACAATTTTCAATTAAATCTTTTTATATATTAAACTATTATTTATTGTCTGTTTGATAAAAATTGCATATGATTTCAAAATTAGGCCTATAACCCATATATTTTTATTTTGGAAAAAATAATTGCAGTATTTAAATATAATTAAATGTTTATTTAATTATGTAAATTTAAAATTTTCAATTTCCAAAAGTTTTCCTAATATCTCATCTTTGGAAAAAATGTTTGAAAATATTTAAATCTTTGCAGTTTTCAATTAAATATTTTTTCCCCATATTTAATTTTAACTAAATTTATTGAAAATGTATATCTCTTTACAATTTACAATTAAACCTTACAATATATTCAAAGTAATTTGTTGTAAATCATATCAAAATTGCTTTCCATTTTAAATGTTTTTTCCATAATTTCACTTGTGCAAAATTTTAAAAAAATGTTAAACTTTATTGTTCTCACTATACTAATTAATTATTCTTAATCATAATTTTCTTTTCATATTCAAGTCCCATTTTCCCCCATATAAATTACAAAATTTAATTTTCTTTGAAAATCAGGTCAAATGCAGGTTCTTTATCATATTTTCAAATAATCAGCCATATATATATATAACAATAGCAATATAGCTTATTAATGTTGCTGGAGATATATGGCTTCATTATTGCCCTTTCATATAATCATCCTTTTTCTCCACTTTTCATTACAAGTTTACAACAACCATAAAATTACCACAACAGCAAAAAAAAATCTTTGAGGAAATATCTCTATTATGTATGCAGAGCCTATTATAGAAAATTGCAGAAAAAATATCTTCATTATGCATTTAATAAATTAGTAGAAAAAAAAATAATTCTATTCAAAATTTTGAAACAATGAATCGTTATGTGAGCCCATTTTTATACAATATATCCAATATTGCATGCATGAACCTAAAATTATACCATTTTTTTGTGGTGGAGATAAAAAATGTGGGTATGCAAAAGTGAAATTTACATAATATATTTATTGCGGAAATGCGCACTTAATACCTAATTTATTTTAATAGATTCAATTTGGAGAAAGTCATTTATCAAATTTGAAAGGCTTGTATATTTAGCAAAAGTAAACTTACGCCTAGCATTGCACATATTATAAATTTTTTGGAAGTAAATTTATATAAAAATATAGAGATGGCTTAATTGTAGCTGTCATTTTTTTTAAACTTATAAATACAGTAACGGTTATATTCTAGGCTAGTTGTTTTTGACCCAGTGACAAAGTTTAACCCTATAAAATGAATGGTAAGGATATAATTTTGTTAAATAATTCAAATAAATTGCATTTATGACACATAATTTAGAAATAAATGCAGCAAGCCATAGCATTAATCTAGGTGGGATTTTAACTGGACACTAGTTTGGAGTCAACTTGACATAACTGTAACTTGAAGCATGTTTAGTTGATTATATAGAAGCTTTATACAGTTTAAAGCTAGCATCGAACTAGTTAACAAATCAGTTTGGAACTAGTTTACAGCAGCTACAAACTATAGTTAACAAATCAGTTTGGAACTAGTTTACAGCAGCTACAAACTATAGTTAGCAAATCATTTTGGAACTAGTTTGAAGCCAGCTACAAACTAGTTAACATCAGTTTGCAAATGCCAGCGACAAACTAGTTAACACCAGTTTGCAACTAGTTTGATGCGAGCTACAAACTAGTTAACATCAGTTTGCAACTAGTTTGATGCCAGTGACAAACTAGTTAACATCAGTTTGCAACTAGTTTGATGCCAGCTACAAACTAGTTAACACCAGTTTGCAACTAGTTTGATGCCAGCTACAAACTAGTTAACATCAGTTTTCAAATGCCAGTGACAAACTAGTTAACACCAGTTTGCAACTAGTTTGATGCGAGCTACAAACTAGTTAACATCAGTTTGCAACTAGTTT
>JAQIXP010002774.1:0-14356 GCA_034700285.1 Proteroiulus fuscus
TTATTATATAAAAAAGCTTTAGATTTACAATATTAAGACTGTATAATAATAATTCACAAGTGCACAAAATACATACATAATCTCAACACAGCAAAATCAAGAAGAAACTCAAAACTTCAATAAATAAGGAGCCATGTATAAGGTGGACTCCATCACTTACAATGCCAGATAAAGAATGATACTTGATTCTAAATTTGTCCTTATTTATACTAAACCAGAAAATTTCATTTCAATGACCACATTCCTAATTGACAATATCTAAATCCCTTTTGATGAAATTTGGCAATTACTAAATTCCTTAAATTGACATTCGATAATTAAAACATTTCTTAAATTACTCTTGCATATCAATTAGTTGTTAAAACATTCTTTGAATTAAATTCCTAATGTAATTTTAATATATCAATTGAAAGAATCTCAAATTTAACCCTGAACTGACAACATACATGATGCTAATCAAAAAAGTAAAGAATCTAAATTCCATTCCACAAATTGTTAACTGCCCACAGATAGGCAGTGATAATTAGTAATTTCTGCTGTTAATTCCATTGCTTGGAATTGTCAAATTTCATCAATTTATACTTTTTATACTTCAAATTTCACTGGTTAGTCAGAAACTTTAAATTTTGCTTCAACGTTTAAACTTTACCCATTGAATAAATAGAATGGGTAAACATGACAATGTTGGAATTTGAGCCATAAATTAATGGTTTAAGGAATCAGCATCCTAACAGACTGTCTTTTTAAATAGCCAAAAACCTTCATTATAATCTAATCCTTTTTTTATACAGACAAATAGTGAAGATGAAGTTTTAGTACCTACTAGTAAATCTAAATATGTAAAAAAAAATGCGGTTCCACAAGACGATATCGGTAACAAATTGTAAGATTACGATTTAAGGAAAGAAACTTTCAGTTTAACACTAACCATGACATTGTTAATATTTCAGCAAGACTACTATTATTAAAGTGTGTTTCAAGTCATAATCATGAATGTGGTCAAGTTTTTACCCATTGAAATGGGGAATTGGGTCAACTTGGCTTAGAAAACCACACACAATATGCAAGCCATCCAGCTAGAGTAAGCCCTATAGTGGAAAATGTAGATAACATCTGTGCAGGAGGGGTACACACAGTGATTCTTACTGTGGATGGCAAAGTAAAAACCATTCTTTCAAAAAATGTTTACTTAGAGACACCTAACATGTTTAATTTATTAGGTTTACACCTTTAGGAGTAATAGTGAGGGAGCTTTGGGCAGGAAAACTTATGAAGATAATGGAGTTGGTTACACCCCTAGGGACATTCCAGCCAAAGTGAAAATACCTACAAAGATAACTCAGATAACAGCCGGTAAATCCCACACAGCCGTTCTTTCTGGTGATGGTAGAGTATTTGTGTGGGGCAACTTTTGGGTGAGTATCACTCTTCAAACATGAAAAAGATCAGAAATTAAGAATTGTTAATTCAACTATGTGCATTTAAAAATTTTGGAAAGTTGAACACCTTCAACTCTTCAACAAATATTTTAAAATCAAGTAGGCCTATGAAATTTTATTTTATTGCATGCTTTTTCTTAATATTTTAGAATGAAGATAAGTCTATTGGTCTAGTTACCAAATGTCAAGTGCAACGCTTACCTATTCAAATCCTGGCATCAGTTTCAATTGCAAAAATTGCTTTTGGTGCAGGACACGTGGCTTTGCTTTCAACTTGGGGTCACTTATACACAATAGGTGTTGCTGATTTTGGCAACTGGGACGTATACCAGAAAGGAATCGCAAGAATGGAGGATGGCATGGCCTTGGTAAGCACATTTACATTTTTCTGGTGTTTTATGAGTGCGAGTATTTTATTATTAATAATTGTTCATTTCTTATAGAACTCTTGCTAACTCCAATTAAGGTTGTCCTCTAAAGTATTACGAAGAGGTACCTTGATTTTTGATGATTTATGGGCAGGTACATCTGCAACTTATGTTCGTGCTATGGCCACTGGTCATATATATGCTTGTGGCAATAATTATAACAATCAGCTAGTTATATAGCTTTAACCAGTTTTTATAATTCTTGTAAAAATATAGTGCACTTTTTAAATTTTATTTTTACTTAGGATTCCCTAACCTGCACATCCATTAATAACTGCAAATAGTACCAGGTTTAAAAGGTAAAAGATGGAAGAAAATTTCTTCTGGAGAAAATCACACTTTGTTGTTAGAAGAAAATAGTAATTTTAATTATTTTAAAAATGCTTGTTACATAATTTCGTACCCCATTATGCTCTAAAAAATAATAATGTTGGTCTATTTCTTTGAAATCTACATTAAGGACCTAACAAACATGTTTTCTTCTAAATTTTCAGTCCTAAAATGTTTGGATTTTTACATGATTCTCGAGACTTTGGTCTAAAAGTCTTAGTTAAGAAATCAGGATACTGGCAAAATCCGGATTTAGAAAATTATTCTAATCAATTTTAAAATTAGAATTCTATGATCATTTTTTTTAATTGCAATTTATTTGGTCAAATAAGCTAGGTTTGTAAATAATCTGAACTATTATTCTGTAAGGATACTCCCGATGTAGTAATCATGAAAATATTTAATTGAGGTTATGCAAACACAAAAACAGCAAAAACTATGAAAGTAATTTAAAACATTCTTAAAAATATTGTGTATTGTGGCAGATTTGTAATGCTTTTAAAAATTGAAGCATTTGTAACCACTTAATAATTATTGCTAGTATTACTGCAAAAAATTTAAAGTGTCATATTAGGAATATGTATGGGGGTCTGATACAGAGGCATAAATAAACATTTTTAATATTGGCAACTTTAAAGCCACCATGTTAAAATCTATTTAGAAGACCTTCAGCCATAATTAGTATTTTACATTGCATTCCATTTTTTTACTTTATGTCAACAACCCCCAGGTAGCAATGATTACAATTAAACATCACTTGTGGGACAGTTTCTCTCTTCCACATTAATTTCACAATAATATCATTGAATCCTAAGAATGCAGAAATTGTGGTAAATGACTATAATTTTTAATAACTTGAAACACAAATAATTTCCAATTTAATTTAATTAATTGACAAATGTAGAAATTAATTGCAATAAATTTAAAGTCATTTCTGCATTTTTCAATTATTTAAAATTAATTAAATAGTAATTACTGATATTTCAACGTGTTTAACTAAAATAAATTTGAAGTAATTCCTGTGAATCTCAAAAAATTAATATTTAATTTATAGACATTTTTGCAAATTCAGCATTTTTCAACTAAAATAAATAAGAATTAATTTCTGAGATTTTAAATTATCTATAATATTTTTTAAAAGAAATTTCTTCGATTCCTGCATTTTAAAATTAAACCATATTTTAAATAAATTGTGAATTTTGTTATTTTCAATTATTTAAAATTAATTCTAATGAAATTTCTGGAATTTATACTTTATTAAAATGCCTTTCTGCGAGAGGCTGCCCCTGGGCCTCTGGCAGTTATGATATGCCAGTGAATGTGAAGAAGTGCTTTGAGCAATGGCAGATCCATGGGGGAGTAAGGGGGCAAAGGCAATAGGGACCATGGCTTTCACCAAAAGGGTCCGAAAATGCACCAGTTCCTCCCTCAAAAGGACAAAATTTGGGCATATCACCCATTTTTTATTTCAGTTTAGAGTGTTTTTTAGCAAAAAAGGTTGCCTGTGGCACCATTTTTTGTCAATTTTTGCAATTTTTTAAAAAAAATTTAAAATTTTTGCCTGCAACAAAAATTGAAATAAAATTATGAGTCTGACCTTTTCCCTCCTTGAACCAAAATGGATTTCTACATGCAACCCTAGTGATAAATTTCACGTGTTTCATTTTTGGGATTGTCACCTACCCTAAATAAAATTGCCCCATCAGGAATTCCAGGATCTGCCACTGGCTTTAAGAGCATCAGTTGAAAAGATGACCTAAATTATTGAAAAGGACTATATTTGTCTCACACTTTATAAGTATTTTCTTATATGATATCATTACGTAGGCCTACACCTTTTTTACAGACTTAATGCCCCAATGCATAATTTCTGTAGAGGGGACAATTATTGTCCTGTCCCCTAATATTTATTCCTTTTGGTCAGATAGTGCAATAAAACTTTATACATGAAGGTTCCTTGAGCTATTTTATCACTGAGCTAAGGTGGTGTAGTGGTTAACACTCTCGCCTGGCATTTGGGAGACCTGGGTTCAATTCCAAAGGTCGGCTGCCTTGAATTGAATTGCGTGGTTTCCATGGTACTTACAGGCAAATGCTTGGGCAGTTCCTATTAGTCGGCATGACCACAAGTACCCTCCCACCTCCCCCTCCCTTTCATGAAGGGCATAAAGAGCAATAAGCTCGTAGCCCGGTAGGGGAATTAACAAACACAAACACAAACTTTATAGGCACTGTGTATGCCCTAGGAAGCAATGAATTTGGAATGCTAGGCCTGGGTGAAGACACTAATTATGCAGTACTTCCAGCGCTCATCCCGGCACTCAAGGAATCTGTGTGTGTAGATGTATCTTGCTGTGGAAATATTTCTTATGCTGTCACTGACAATGGCAAGTATTTGTAACAATCACTTTATAACAGTAAATTCAATATGTATTATGTACTTGCATGAAATAAAGGGAGTTATTCATGCTTTATAAGCATGGCCATAAATAAAGGTTTTAAAGTAAAATTTGTTGTTAAAACCAATACATGTAACTAACTGTTAAACATTAAAAGACAGATTAATCTCCTAAAAGCCCATGTAACTGCTCTCAAGGAGATTAAATTGGGAGCTCCATGAAGAGACCGAGTAATGCTGGTGTTTTAAATGTTCAATGGTGATGGTGATTCCGATGACCATCTTGCAGCCTATGAAGCTAAGTGCTTTATGGATCATTGGACGGACGTTGAGATGCGTGATAATTTTCAATGGACTTTGATCAGGATGGCGGCTCAAAGTTAGCGCAGGACCGAATCCAACGTAAGAACGAGTTGGTTAGGACCTACATAACGGAAAAAGTACGTCTCATGGCACGAGGAGGATTGGTGTACTCCCCGGAGGACATGGTGTTGAAAGTCCAAAAAGGCCTAAAGATGGAGATAACTTCAAGGATGGCTGGGCGGACCTGCCTAAACGTGGAGAAGCTTTTGAGAGTAGCAAACTCTATTGAGAGAGTAATTCAAGCAAAGGATGCTGCCGCTAAGGCTACTTCCGACCGTGGATGTCAAAAAAAACGAGACCGTAATGTCTCCCAGGCCGCTGAGAAGACTAAAGCTCCTAAATCTAAACAGGCAAATGGTGGAAAGGTTGTGTCTGAGGAGGATGGACCGAGTCGTCAACGGAGTAAATCGAGGACGACCGGACCGAGATGCTATACTTGCAACAAAATAGGACACATAGAAGCCGAATGCAAATCTGGATTAGGAATTGTCTGCTACAGGTGTGCGCAGCCAGGCCATTTCTCCCAGGATTGCCTGAAGCCAAAAGGCTGTCTCTCCGACAACTAGTACCAACAGCAATGGAAGTGTTACGATGCTACAACAGTTTTGCAGTATTCTACGACATTTGGTGAAGCCGCAGTGGATCAATCACGGTACCCAGAAGAAAGTCGTACAGTTCGACTTGGCGGTAAAACCGGAACAGATGTCCAAACGAATTTGAGCTACATCTGATGAGCGCTTGCCACAAGTTATGGTAATACTCCAGCAGATACATGAACGAATGGCCATAGTGGACTCAGGAGCATCGGTAAGTGTCATCAGACAAACTCTACTGAAGGGTATGTTGTGCCACGTACGTAAAGAACGAACGTATCGTGTGATGGGGGTTCAACAGACTTGTCTCCCTATCATTGGTGAGGTGGATTTGGAGATTCGTGTGGCTGAACGCTCCTTTGTGTAAATGCCTTGTGCTTGACGACAAAACCTGTCTATCGGAGAATATGATACTTGGCACGGATTTTGCCAAGAAGGCGGGTCTACTTCTTGACTTCACGGAGCTTCGTGTGTACTATAAAGATACGTTTACATTGATATCGGCACTCGATGCATCTCTAAGCATTGACAATCATGATGGTTGTGAAGATGGGGAGCCGGAGGTGATGGATGAGGACCTGTTGGTGGAAGAGGTGGTAGAACGTCCGACGGTGGCTCTGCCAGAGAACAATCCTATGCAGATCGAGAACTTAAGGGAATATGTAATACCCGTGACAAATTTAGTCGTGCAAGTCGACGAGCCGGTGCGTATTCCTGTGTGGACACAAATGAATGTTAAAATGAGAATTAATCCGCCGGTGGAGATAGCGACGTTGGTACTAGTAGAACCTTTGCATGAGTTAATGGCGAAGCACGGTGTGTGTCTAGTGAAAGGTGTTGTACCGTTGGAGGTGGGCTGTAATCAAGAACAGCTAATAATGGTTAACACCACGGACCGAGATGTTTGGTTGTGACGCCATATGACAGTGTAAACTGCGGTATCTTTAGAGGACTGCGAATTTTCATATTTAAGCGATAACGAATGGTTTGGACAACGGTTGGAAACTGTGCAAAAGGTGATGGAAGGAGGGCTTCATGAACCAGCCAACTTAGTTTGGAACATAGGGCCTAACCTGACTCCAGAAGAACGTACCAAATTACTCGAGCTCTTGCGTGAGTTTTGAGACGTCTTTGCTGCAGATATGTCAGAGTTGGGGGACTCTGACATCGCTGTCCATCGAATAGATACTCAGGGTAAACTGCCAGTTCATGTAACATCGAGATGAACTGCAGAGCATACACAGAAATTCATAGACAAAGAATTAGATGCTATGTTAAGCCATGGTATCGTTCGACCAAGCAAGAGTCCATACGCTAGTCCAGTGGTGATAGTGACTAAAAAGGATGGTGGTATGCTTTTCTGCGTTGATTACAGGAGACTCAACAAACAAACCAAGATTGACCAGTATCCTCTGCCGAGGATCGACGATGCTCTAGACTCTTTGTCGAAAGCAAAGTACATCTCAACATTGGATTTAGCAAGTGGCTACTGGTAACTCCGCGTGGCTGAAGAGGACATTGGGAAGACCGCATTCTCTTGCCATCAGAGCTTGTTTGAGTTTGTAAGAATGCCGTTCGGGTTGTGCAATGCGCCGGCTACAATGCAGAATATCTATTCTTTTGGCACATATCAAGTGGGAGGCTTGCTTGATATATCTTGATGACATGATAACGTATGGTGAGTTATTTCAAATCATGTTGGCAAGACTACGGATGATATTTCAGCTCTTTAGGAGTGCAGATCTGAAACTCAAGCCTTCGAAATGTTTCTTTGGATATGACAAGGTGGCATATCTGGGGCATTTGGTGTCAGGAGCAGGAGTCGAGGTGGATCCTGAAAATATAAGGGCTGTGAAGGAGTTCCCACGGCCAACCACAAAGACGGAGCTATGTAGTTTCATTGGCCTAGCCAGTTACTACAGACGATTTATCGAGCACTTCGCAAAGATTGCTTCGCCGCTGCATAAACTGACAGGCAACAACACAGTTTTCCAGTGGGATGGTCGATGCAAACTGGCTTTTAAGCAATTGAAGTCCTTGTTGATAAAGGCGCCAATCTTGACGACGTTTGATCCTATGCAGACCCTATCGCTGCATACGGACACGTCTACGTTGGACCTAGGAGCTGTCGTGTACCATTGGGAGAGGAAAGACAAAAGGGTATTGGTCTATGCCTCCCGATGTCTGAATAACCATGAGAAGAATTATACTATCCCTGAGCTAGAGGCGTTGGCCATAGTCTGGGCAGTGAAGAAAAACAGGCATTATCTCTTGGGACGACATTTCAACATCGTGACGGACCATCACTCCCTTTGCTATAATCAAAAGATGAAGGATCCGAAAGGATTGCTGTGGAGGTGGATGTTGGAGATGACTGAACATCAGTATAGCGTCGTGCATAAAGTGGCATTTTGCATGTTGATGCTGATGCCCTCTCGCGGTGTCCGTTGAAGTGTGCAGCGGGAGAAGAGGAAAAAGTCTATGTCACGGTGGCGATGGATGAAATCGACTTGTGGGATATGTTGCGGTTTAAGGAGGAACAAGCCTTGGACAAATACACAAGTAGGATGATCAAGGAACTTCAAAGTGAAAATTGTAGAACAGTGGTCATGGAAAATCACAGCCTTGTGAAAGGACTACTGTATACTCTCGTTAGTGATGATGATATTCATCAGAGATTGGTGCTGGAGGTGCCCAACTCTCTGAGAGTGCAAATCATGAAGGTGGGTCATGATACGGAGGTAAATTGCCATTTGGGGACTGCGAAATCATTAGCACGCATCAGGAGGACATCTTACTGGCCTGGTATGACCAAGGATATCGAGTTGTACGTTCAAACCTGCGATAGTTGTCAGCAAATGAAGCCGTTCAGCGGAAAAAGGCCGATAGTCGATAGTGCTAGAGGGGCCGCATGCGAGCCATTGGGGGCTGGACTTCATCGGACCGCTGCCAAAAGGGACAAATGGTGTCAAATACATCCTGCTTGCAGTGGACTACGTAACCCGATTCATAGTGGTAAAAGCGGTACATCAAGCGACTGCTTTGTCATTTCGGAAGTTTCTTTTGGAGCAGATTGTAGTTCGATTCTGATGGATTTGCCATTTGACGACCGACCAAGGAACAACCTTCTCTGAAAATTTGGCACAAGAGTTTTGTAGACAGTTTCGCATAAAGCATCGGATGACGATGCCATATAATCAACAAGGAGATGGCTTGGCGGAAAGAGCCAACAAAACGTTTAAGATAATATTACGATACTTTTTAAAACTGCTTAAGCAGCAGACAGATTGGCCCGATTGGTTAGATCGGCAGGCCATGGCCTACAACACGAGTGTGCAGGCCTCGGTGGGCTATACACCATTCTTTCTAATGCGGATTCCATGCAACTACGGCTCTGGAGTGTGTTGCCCTCGCCGCTGCTGTTGGCTGGTGAGCCTCCAGTTGAAGGAGTTCGGACACGGGCTATGACGAAGCTACGAGAGAGCCAAACACGTCAGGAAAAGGCCTACAACCGCACTCATCAGGATATGCAATTCAACATAAATGACCTGGTGTTGGTCGAAGACTTGGCATCAATGAAAGGATTAGCCAAAAAGCTGCGACCGCCGTACAAGGGTCCAGCTAAGGTGGTTGGAATTAGTGCGGACAGCCACAACTACACATGTGAATATGTGAATGTGCAAGGCTGAAAGAAGCAAACGTTGCAGCACATTTTGCTGCTCAAGTACGAGCAGCGGAATCTGCCAATTCGATTAAAAATCAAGAAGACTACTGATGGCCATGCTGTAGTGCCGGTGGTCCAATTGATGGAGAATCTTCCAGAGACGGTGGAAGTGCAGAAATTTCTATTTAGGGAAGGGGTTAACCTCTGGGACAAGGTATGCCTCTGGGATCTAGAACCAGACGTTCCTGACTCCGGACAACAAAATGTCATGGGAACCGGTTGCAAGAGGTTCCAAGAGCATGTTGACCAGGAGTATGAGCAGCACATGAGGATGACTCATGGCCCTGAATGGAAATCCCCTGTCCACAAGGAAGATAACCCAGGAGATGAAACGCCAGAGAAGAAATCCAGTCTTGCAACTTGGACAGGAAATCCAGATTGTTTAGAACAATAAATGGTGGAAACTTGGCTATTTTCTGGTGAGAAATACGTCTAGTTTTGCTGAAATGGTGTTTTTCTGCAAAATTGGTGGATTTTCAGGTGAGTTTGGTGATTAATTATCAACTGGTGAGTTGCTCTGATTAATAGTTAGGTGGATGAACTCGAGGAATGGTGGTGATATCCTAGGTGGCAAGAGGATAAGGGACACAATCAGTCCTAGGTGGTCATGCTTTTGCATGAGGAGTGGATAGCAAAGTTAAGTTGCTGGAATTTGGGTTTTTCTCTTGGTGCAAGTTGTTGCACCTTGTGTTTTCCCAACGGAGGGTTTTTGGAAGTACTAATTCCTTTTTCTTGAGGTTTTTTTTGAGATGGTGGTCATGTCAGCTGCTGGAGGGAACATGTTTTGGGTGTGGCCGAGTCAGCCGTTATTTACCTTCTGATGGTTTTGTTCGGTGATGGAGTTAACCAGGCTCTAAGACCAAAGAGGACCCAAGAGGCTTGATGGATGCAGAGCTGTTGTGGACCAGGGATGCAGACAGAAAGGATTGAAAGCCTAGGGTGGACCCGGCTCCTTTTGAGACTTTGAAGCATCAGTGCTAGAACCAGATCAACAGGCCAGGGTGGACCTGGTGCATCATGCAGCAGAGGATGGTCAAGAGTGGAGAGATGAGGCCTAAACCGTGTTGCTGAGGCCCGAGGACGATGATGGAAAGTGGGGACCTCGTCCAAAAACGACAGTGATTTATCGAGAAAGTTGCCAGTCGCCCTGTAAGCCAAGGATGTTGGCAGGACCGTGTGCTGAAGAAGTCGTGTTCCGGTTATATATTAATTTGTGGAAATTTTGAAATTTTGTATTTGTTTTTTTACATTGTGTGTATTTTTTTAATGCTTATGAATTTGAAGTGTCAGGTGGTGACTCCCGCTTGGTGGTACAAGCGTTGGCTTGGTGGGAGGGTGTAAAGGATTGGCGCCCAAACCTCCTGTGATTGACAGATGATAAGCTGGTGATGAGGTCACATAGGAGGTTGGTAATTAGCATCGTCATCATCAATGATGACATCAGGTGGTGGCCTGATTTCATTGTTGATGAAGACAAGGCGCCATTTTGAGATTAGTCAGGACTCAGGATTCGTGCTGGATAGTTGGAAAAGCTTTCCTCTGTGAAGTGAATATAATTAATGTAACCAGGGTTGGCCTAGAGTAGGCTTGAGCATTAATAAAGAGTTACACTAAATTCAGAGTGAGTAATTGAATACTGAGAGTAAGATGATATATTGAATAAGTCAAGTACTATCACAGAACTGACTCAACTAAGGGCAGGGAAATACCCCCTGATCTGAGCAACACTTCTACAATCGTTGGATTCGTCTTGGTGCCTATATGATCCAAAATTCATAACATTTAAGATAACTATCACAACTTGAGGTCAAGATGGGTTCTAAGTTGTTGGTTGTTTCCATAATGCTTTGCCTTTCTTTTGCACATGCAGCATGTGCCAATTTGTCCAAATGATCCATCCATTGCACAATCAAGCACGTATTAGAACATAATCACCCTATTCATCATTCCATTTATAAAAAATTCATTTTTTTATACATTAGGCCTATGCCTCCCATGTTAATTTTTCCGATGTCATAATTTTTACTGTAGCCCCCCCAACCGTGTATATTAGGCCTATGCCTCCAATGTTAATGTTTCCAATGACATAATTTTTGCTGTAGCTTTCCGCTCCCTAAACCGTGTATAATTGGCCTATGCCTCGCATGTTAACGTTTCCGATGATGTAATTTTTGCTGCAGTTCTCCTTAATTGTGTATATTAGGCCTATGCCTCCAATGTTAATGTTTTTGATGACATAATTTATGCTGTATCCTTCCCCATATGTGTATCTCAGGCCTATGCCTCATATGCTAATTTTCTGATGACGTAATTTGTGCTGTATCCTCCCCCAACCGTGTATCTTAGTCCTATGCCTCCTATGCTAATTTTCTGATGACGTAATTTATGATGCAGCAAGGTTTAACATTAACCCAATGTTAATCTTATATGGTTTCTCTACTTTTCCTAATTTTTCATTGGCTAAAATCAATCACATTATAAAAATAACCCAGATTTATTACGTAACTGGTGTTAATTGATACAACTGGCCCTCACTAACATATATTGTAGGCGAAAAGGGAATTGGAGAACCATACAACAGAGGCATAAATAATGTGAGGGGGGGCAAGGTGGGCAGTGCCCCCTCAGGCCCTAAGAGCCCGGGGCTAATTTTTGAAGAAAAATCTTCAAATTTTGGCCAAAATTTTGAAAAACTATTTTTGAATTGGGAAATGGGAAAAGGCAAACCAAGGCCTAATCAGAGCGTCATATATAAGCTGCACTATCCTGAAATTTTTTTTTACAAAATAGGGCTCAGTGCACGTGCATATATTAACAAACCAAATGTAATTATCACTTGCTTGAAGCCCCAATTTGGAGCAAAACTTCTTGATGACAGTGCAGCATTAATATGAGTGGATACAATGTGGTAAAGGGGGCAATTCCCCCTCCTTATCCAGCAAAAATGGCCACCCAGTAGCAAGAGAAAATTGCCTACTTTAAAGCTGTAATATGTGATTGCCCCCTCCTTAGCAAAATCCTGTATGTGCCTCTGCTTTAAAGGAGGCGTTCGGTGAAGGGAGGCGATTGTTGCCATTTTAGGACCGTGACTGAATGCCACAACACAATGTTGTTGGCTGATATCCAAATGTTAAGATGGTAAAACATGGAAACATCGCATTCAGAAAAAAAAGCCTTAGGAAGTCTTAAAGGCTTTTAGTATATAGCCTATAGATACTACAAACATACTAATAAAACAAATAGAATAATAAAGAAATGAAAATATCACATTTTTAACATCTCCTTTACTAAAACAATTCATTAACTTGATTATTATACTTTCAGAGGTTTTGGTCTAATTCATTCTATATACATTACTTACAGATAGAAAAGTAAAGACCATTTAATAATTTCAATGTTTGAATGTATGTTTGCAAAGCGAACGTCGGGTAGATATAGTTCTTTTAAAATTATTATCTTTTTGCATAAGGTTTCTACTGTATTAGTAAATTTTTTTAATTATTCTTCTACTGTTCCTATTTTTTATTTTTTTTGGGGGAGGGGGAAATCTGGCAATTTTTCTTTCTTTTTCTGAAAAATTTCTTTGTATTTTGCAAGAAATTCTTATAAGTTTCCTATTAGTTCCTTTTTGAAAATATTTTTGTAATGTTCTTGTATTTTTGGGAAATATTCTCTTAATATTCCAATTTTGTTGCAAAAAGGAATTCTTATAATATTCCTACATGTTTTTTGGAAATTGAAATAATATTGCTAAATAATTTTGAGAAATTTATGTAATCCTATATTTTTGGAAAAAAAATGACTATAGTATTCCTTCATTCATTTAATTTTTGAAAAATAATTAATGTAAGTTAATTATTGTTTTATAATTACATTATCTGTGAAAAATAATTTGTTTAAAAATGTATGTAAGATTTCCTAAAAGTAACATTGCTTTATTTTTGCAAAATATTCCTATAATATTCCTATATTTTCATAAAAAAGTTCTATATTTGAGTTTCAAGCATTAGTTCCACAAAAACATTTGTACTAGTGTTTTTTTTCTGCTATTTTTAGTGTGACATATTGGGTAAAGTCATCTTTGACCTGATGGAATGCCTGGCTCAGGAACGAGCTGATAAAATAAAAATGGAAACCGACGTCCGGGAAGAGGTCGTCAACTATTTTGTGGCCGTGATTGACGATCTCAATGAATTTCACAAGTAAGCGCCTTTCTCATCTTTAGTGATCAGTTAGCGATTTGCTTGTATTTTTGGATAAAAGGTTACTTACGACGTTAATGGGTTTTTGTAACAGGGAGTCAATAGACGAGTTGAACGAAGCTAACGAGACCTACGCCGAAGAACTGCTGAACTTGAGGACAGAGAAATTTCTACATAAAATTGCTGATCTAGAAGATGCAAATCGCATGCTCCAGAAGTCCGTCGGGGAACAAAAAGATCCAGAAGAATTGTTTAAAAAAATTGCCTTTCTTGAATCTTTGACGACTAAACTTAAAATGCGCGATAAGGTGCAGAAAGCGGACCTAAAACAACTGATGGTTGACAATAAAAAGCTTCTGGGAAAGATAACAATGTACGAGGACATCAAGAACACCACATCCAAAAGCAGCAAGTATGCCATCGGGAGAGCCGGTAAGAAAAAAAATTCGGCTTTCAAAAAGAAATTATGGTCTCCTTGCACCCGAAAGACAAGGGGTCTGACGGTCATCAACTGCGAGGAATCTGACATTGACGACTACAGCAGCGTCGTCGAATCAGATGATGATTGGATGCCAGCAAAATGGCAGTGCTGCAAATCGAACGTAAGTCTCATGCGGTTTTTTATTTATATTCTCCTGGGCTCAGAAATTGACTCATGCTGCACAGCCATTTATGTTGAAAACCATGGAATTCTAAAGGAAAGCAGGATGCGGCTTAGTCTTCTGCAGAACATGAATGCCAATTTTTCTGAAAGAAAATACATTTTGAAAAAAATTTTGGTTTTGAATTTAAAGTTCTAAGGGAATGTAAGCTGCTTAACCATTTCCTTTGAAACAACATGCATTTATGCAGAATCCAAATGTCACTTTTCCTGTAAGA
>JAQIXP010002775.1:0-14355 GCA_034700285.1 Proteroiulus fuscus
TACGTGCATTCTATATTTATTTATCGAATTTCAAAGTTTACCGTTGAGTTTTTTGCCACATTTTGCCCGATTGTACTGCTCACAGGGCAGATAAACAAAAAAATCATGCATCACATTTTAGTAAATGTAATTGTCCTGCATAAAAAATCAAACCCCGTCAATTTACGATTAGCCATTATTGAGAAATTTTAATTTTCATTTAACATGGAGATTCCCATATAGGAGCATGCATGCTCTAAAAAGTGTGGACAGCCCCCTTAAAATCTTCGGGAAAATATGTTTTAAAATCAGGGAAAAGTAGAAAGATAACTTGAATAAGGATTTTTAGGTGTACAGGGTGTTTCGGAAAATGTATTCCACCAAGTTCTTAACTCATAATACTATCTCAATTTGAATTTGTATGTGATTTACGAACCCACCTGCTCCATCTAATAATGTAGCAATGTCGTAGTCTGCCGTAGTATATCCAGCTTCATTTCCTGCCCTTATTCTGACAGTGTAAATGCTGTCTGGTTTTAAACCCACGATGGAAACATGTTGTTGACTTCCACCGGGATTATGTACCATCTTTTGCCATTCAATTTCATCTTTCATCTTATATTCAATAATGAAATCTGTGCTTGGACATCCTCCATCAGACCATGTACTAAAATTTAATCCGATAGAAGTTGTATTTACTCTGATGAAAGCATCTCGGCTGGGCTTCTTAGGAGCTAACATTAAACGATAGATATCATTATTGACATTCGTATAGCATAGATCTATGCATTTTTGAAGGTAATTTGAAGCTATTCACTCTTGAATCGCTTTTAATCACTATAGAATCATTAGACATATGATTTGCATTTAATTACTTTGAATGATGAGAAAATTGATTTTTAAAAATGGGGTAAAATATTGCACATTTATATGATAGTTGACCTCCCAATTCAGCATTGTCGATTAAAACTAGTGAAAAAATTAACTATTAAAACTTTCATAAATTAATTGAAATATTTATAGAAAATAAAAGTGGAAACCTGCTTAATGTTATACTTTTAAGAAAAATACAACATTATGAGTAGGCCTACAATCATTATTTAAGATTTTATAAATGAATTAAAATTCCCTGACTTTTTTGTAATTTTTGGATTTTGCCTGATTTCCCTGACTAAATTCCTCTTTTGACTTTGCAGGTCAGTGTTAACCCTGTACTGCCTTTTATAGGCCTAGTGATTTTAAAAATAGTTTTACAAACTTATATTCTTGTATTTTAAATGCATCAAAAGTACATATGCCAATGCGTTTTAAAATATATATTTTAAAAAATTTAGCAATACATTTATATTAAATTTGCATGTGAGAATGTGCTCATATTTTCATAAACAAAATTTCATTTACTTTGGATAATGCCAGATGAAGTTTTGATGTTTAACCGAGATTTGTTAGTGAATACTATTCTATTTGTATTTAAAATTACATTTTAAAGGATTACATGCATTTTTTGCATTAGTTTTTAATGATGACTAGTGAACTGCCAATATGTTAAGTTTAGTCTTAATTTTTTACTAAATTGAAGTTTTACATTTAAATTTCACATTATGCTAAAATGAAAAAGTTTAGTCGCAAGTTAATACTTCATTCATGCAAATGTTGGTTTAAAATATTAGCTAAAAAAATCCTATAATCAAGGATATTGGATATCTGATAGTAATTATTTTGGCATTAGTTCAACAGATGTTCTGCTTCTGGGATAAATAGGTTTTTACTTTGTATTTAATTTTGAGTGAATTTGACTCAAATGTTAATTGTAGAAATTGCATCAATTGATTTGAAACCACATTATGATAGATTATTTAGGTTATTATCAATAATTAGCTTAGAATTGTTCTTAAATAACATGGGGGAAATAATTTCATCAACAGAAATTCTGAAATAAATGGTCGAGAATTTCTCTGAATTGGTAAATGTTTTAAGATATTGAATTTTATGTATTTTTTTCTTTTACGAAATAAGCCTATTGCACCCTGTAGTGCCTGATATTTAAATATTGGTTTTTTTTATTGAATATGTTACAGATTTAAAATAAATTTTCAATTTGCCTACCAGGGGTGTTTTTAAAAGGATTTTTTTCTAAATTCTAATGTACGGTAGCCTATATACTAGGAGTTAACCCACGTCCAATATTTATAGAAACCACGCAAACGTCTGGCATTTTTATTGGAATTTGTTTCGTATTTGTATTTTTACTTATTCACTATTGCATTTTTATATGGATATCTTTTGCATCCATATTACTTTAGAAAAGTGGTAGAAACAGGGTCACTGAATTTAGTATGGGTTCTGATATTAATCTATTTGCCAATAGAAGTTAAAAATATTCTATAACTCCCAACAGGAAAATGTTTCTCATACTCTGTAAGAATTTGTTCACAAGTTTTGCGTATATTTATAGATTATTGGATTTTTTTTTTCTCACTTTTTTTTCTACTAATATTAACATGTCATGATTTATAGCGAGTTTCATTCATCTTCAAAATTGCCACGAAGTAACAAATCTGATATATTTTGACTTACTTTGTCCCAGGGTAATTAAATCCAGCATATCACTCGGTTCACTGGTACCCATACGATTGGAGGCGGTGATATAAAATTGGTAACGTGTTCCACACTTTAAATTCTCAAAGGTAAAAGATTCGTTATCGGCCTCAATGTTCAATTCCTTCCACTCTCCTGAATTTTCCCTGTAGTTTAATGTGTAACCTAGAGAAAGTGAAGTCAGGCAGTTAAATCTCACATAAATTTGCTTAAGGAAAAAAAAGTTAAAAAAGTGCATAGATATGAAATCCCTGGGATTTTGAATGTGTGCAAGAATCACTTCATCCGTATGGCATTTTGATGCAGCTTAAAGCTGCGAGAATTTTAAAATAAGATCAAGTTTTTATGCCTAAACAAGAGCTGAATATTAACGGTCTTTGCTGCATGCATAAATGAGCAAAAGGAAAGTTTTTCATCGATAAACACATATCTTGAACTACTGCCGAAATTGAGGGATTTTTCGAAGGGACTTATCGATTCGAGAGCAAGCACATTATTACGTGACTGGAAACTTGGCCAATTTTTACACGATTTTTATTGGGTCCCCATTTTTTATTCAACCTTATAATTTCGTGACATGTGCAAAGATACATCTATTCACATCTCAGACATCTGAACTTATTTCACGATTGTAAGACAGTATGAATTTTAATTTGTAATTGACAAGGAAGTGGTAGACAGTATTGCAAATCTCGTTGCAAAGTTTTGGTATGATAAATGTCATTTCTAGACCACATGTCTGGGAAATGTAGGCTTGACTGTTTAGCAGCACTTGTGGCCTCTCCAACGGCAGGGTCGCATCCTCCCCGGGGCATTTTTAAGCCTCTAAATTCTGCCACGTATGAACTTAGCTTGCAATTTGCAATTGCTTACATTAGACTTTTGATTAGTATTACATTTCATATTTATAATAGAAGAGATGAAACAATTTTTTTTCAACCCAGGCAAGTGTACACATGCACACATGCACTATGAAAGTATGAAGTTTTAAAAATTTAGGAAACGCTTGATGGCTCTTGTATTAAGCATCTAATTAGCATAGGCAGCCATTGTTGGATATCATACTCAGTATGTTTCATTGTTATTTGTTTTGTGATGTTTGAAGGTCCTCCTAGATGCTTCTGTTTGTAAACCGAGAAATGACAGCTATTTATAGAAAGGGACTAGATTTCCCTAGGGATGTTGGAACATAATTGAAATTGTCATGGTTTTGCTACTGCATTTATATGCCTGGGCAGATGATATTGCTATGGACCAGTAACTTTTAGTTGAATATTTTTCTATTTTTTTTAATCTGAATCTGTATTGGCATTGGCTTTTTTCTTTGAACTTTCCGTTTATTGTGATTATTCTAATATTCTATGCTTGCCTTAAACCATTAAAAGCATAGCCTGGATATATTTATAAAATATTTATTTGCACAAAATCCTAAAGTAAATAAAAGATCTTATGCCAATAAAATCAGGTAAATGACTAGCAAGAGACCGTTTCTTGATTTTTGGTTTGGCTTGTGTTATGGGAATGCAAAATTTCATTGGGTTCATAAATAAGGCACGTATTACTTTTTTAAAACAATATTTCTGCATGAATTATCATATGAACAAGTGAAAAATTGAATAAACTAATTGAAGTAAGAAATATGTTGGGTTTTTTCTAGGAATTTATAGTTTACTGGGATTTACTAAATATAATTTTTATTTCCTTAAAGCATTAAAAACATACTTATTACAATCGTGATATAGTTCTGAAGTATATGTTTACACAAAATCTTTAAAGTAAACAAATAAATATATTATGCCAATGTAATCTGCTAAAGGACTAAACTACCTGTGTGTTTATTTATTTATTGGATAGAATTTTTCGGTTTAGTTATTGACCTTGTACTATTTTCTAGTCAAATAATTTTAGCCAATTACTTTATTGCTGTAACCACGTTTTATTATAAATTGAACATATAATTGAGTTTTATGCCTGGAACAAATGCAAACTTAATAAAACATAGGTATCTAAGAAATAGCTTTAGGTATAAATGCTAAAAGCTTGTTTCATTTAATCCTATTTATTTGGATCCCTATATTGGCTTAGCTCATATAAATGTTCATTTCAATAAAAAGTACATGAATATGTGGAAATGCATGCAGTTTATTTCAAATCATGGACAGATTTTTTTTCCAACTAAACTTTAATATCGTAATTCAATTGCATTAAATAATATAATTTTTTTTTACCATGTATTGGATTTCTGCCTTCATCATCAACGGTCCAATGCAACGTGATTGATGATTTTGTTAGCATTTTTTTCTCCAAAACTGGCGTTGGTGGAGATGCTGGAATAAAAATAATGAAAAATATTATTTCACTGAATATACTTTCCACTGATACCTATAGTGTATAGAAAATCTTTTCAATTTCCTAAGGTATGATTGTGTATGCTGCAAAAGGCACCATTTGTATTTATTATAAAAAAGCACCCGAGATTCAATGAAAAGGCCCTTGAGCAAACATCCGCTTTTTAAGTGCAAATATTGCACATTTCTTGCAGAAAATATAAATGAGAAGCGAATTCGATGATATGATAACTCAAATGTAGTCTTCTCATTTTATACCAACAGAAATATTGCCTTTGGCGAAAAAAAATATGAACTCAAATAAATTCAATTGCAATCTTGGGTTTTTATTCAATACGAAAAAATTATGCATTTGTGTCAATAAAATTATAAAAATCCCAAGATAGTATACACTGTTTTTTTGTGTAGATGCAACTGCACGATGTATAGACCAATTATTTAAACTTAATTTGGAAAGTACTGGTACAACATAGTAGTTTTAGACAAAAATGCCAGTATATTTGCATGTGAAAAGTCTGTCTAGACCAAATTTTTGCTGAAATTTGTAAAATAGGTGTAAATTACAGTGAATTTGTCTAACTTGCTGACTATGTTTCTGCATGAATGTATACTATTTTTATTTGGTGCTGGGTTTTTGCAAAAATAAAACGTAAAAGAAATACGTGGAAAGCTCTAAAGGGACAGTGATGTAACTAGGACTGTTTGTGGGGAAATTGGGTGAAAGCTCCCTACTTCAGTGGTCACACTGAATATTTCTGATGTTCTACTCACTGTGCTTACTGATATTAAATCCAGTAAATTCCATATCTCTTTGTGGGTATCTCTAATAAACGGACAGTTTCCAATAAGTGACAGTCTATATGTAGGCTAGTTCTGAGAATTTGCCAGTCACTATCAAAGTGACATTTACATGATATTACGTGAGAGTATCATGCTGATTGTGGGATAACCCCCTACTAAATGGCATCATGATAATGCTGATTGTAGGGTACTGAGTTGAATTGAATTGAATTTAATAAAGGGCGTTGCTAAAATAAACAAGCCATCTCCAATATGTGGGCGCCGCCAGAATCGGTGTAGATAAGCGGGCACCCATGCAACATGTGAATTTTAGGTATTTTCTTAATTTTTTAATAAGAAAATATTTTCTCTATAATAATATTGTCCGATTAATGCATTTTTGTCAATTTATTTGCACTAAATTAACTTGCTAAATTTAGGGAGGAAGGTGGAAAAAATCACTTCAGTTGAATCTGATAATACAGATCCATTAACAGTATATACAAGGAGATAATAATAATCTGAAAATGTGTTTTATAATTTATATTTTAGGAAAAGAAATTTAGATTTCACTATAGCTGATGTGTTAAGTAGATTGATGGCATATTTGAATAATTTATTTCAATGTCGCTATTGTTTTTATTTTACTTTTAGATTTTTTTTCATGTTCTGCGTGAATTCATTTCTGCTTCGTTTGTCGTCGTGTTCATATTTTGCAATGGAAATTTGACTTGGAAAGAAAAGTCCAAAAATCCGATGATTATGTCAGCTTGTTTGTGTTTACGTCATATATGCCATAGTTGACAACGTGTAATGGCAGATTCCCTGGAGATAAACTCTAATTAAAGTGTTGCCGCTGAGGGTAAGTCTTATTCCTCCAATTCGCTTTTTACTAACCCCCACTTTTCAATTCAACTCTTGTTTGACAAAAGACTTCCACTGTGTAATCAAAAGTTATGATTACTTTACGTTTCTCTAAGGACTTCTTTGAATTCCATTAATTCTAGCAACTTTCTGACATTTCATGTGTGTTTTATGCATACCTGTTGCTCACACTCGCATTGGGTTAATGCCTTATTGTCTAATTTAGGTTATATTTAGTTTGAGCAGTACCCAAGCAGCTTTTAAGCAAAGATTCTACATAAAAGTTAGCAAAGTTAGCATGCATATACTGATTTCTGTAAGTAATTCTCAGCAGGAACAGAAATTAACTAATTCTGACACAGTTTATGTAGCTTTTCTCAGTCAAATTTGGTATTTAAATCTTTAGCTAACCAGGACACTTTACCACACACTGTGACGTCAGATGTAAGCTTCTTAATGGCTAAGGGCCAATTGTACCAACAAGGGTTAAGTTTAATCCACTGTTAAACTTAGGTTTTCTCTACTTTCCTGAATTTTCATTGGCCCAAATCGGTCACATGATCAAAATAACCCAGGGTTAAGACTTAACTGTAGTTGGTACAATTGGCCCTTAGCAAGTACAAGCCATGTTATTTTTACTTTGAGAAAAGTATTTTTAATTTTTTTTGAGGAAATTTCTATTGCCTATGGCAAGTCTTAAAAATTCTTGGATATTCTTGATGAAAAGTAATTTGCAAGCTCATGCACAGATATTTGTAATATCAAAATTTTCTATATTGAATCTTCGTGTTACTTTTAAATAGCCTACTTATAATTAATAATTTACTAACTGGTTAGCAGTTTACTTTTTTACCGAAATTATGACAATTAAACTCACATACAGTAGGGCCTATACCCAATATAAATAATTATGACTTACCGTCTTTTCCTTGTCCTTTATATGGTTGTGCAATGAAATGGGAAAAAGGTCACGTATTAGTGTACAGTGTAAAATGTACAATACGACATTCAATTATAATTGCAGTTTAATGATGGATTGACAGAAGCAGATGTGTGTGACATTTTCTTATGAAATTTTCCTATATCGGTTGTGTATGGCTTATTAACGAAGATAGGCCATACAATCAATCACAATGTGAACAGCTTTTATGGATTGAAATTGCATGGGGCTGAAGCTGTATAGTTTGAGGGGTCAAATACTGTAGGCATTTTTTGATAATAAAATAGCAGGGGTGGGTCAGTCAGTGCTCATGAAATTGAATGAATTTATTAGCAACATTATTCGTATGTTTTTTATATTTTTACATTTCTTTTGCCAGATTTTGAAAACTGGAAATATTAAATTTGGAGAAAACATATAATTCAGTTTTATGTCCTACCAGTAAAAAGTAATTTGCCAGTTTTCATAGGTTTTGCTTTTTATATTTCTTGCTCTAACGATGGTATTTATGTTGATATGAGGCTCTGGCCCAATATGATTTTTCATTAATGACAGTTATTCATAAGATTATATCTTAGCTTGATTGTATACGTTAAATTTATGACGTCATTTTGTTACGTAAGGAATATTTACGAGTATTGGAAAAAAATGAAAATGCTTTCATAGATCATAATGATTGTGGCTGCCACTTTTGCTATTGAATTAGGCTCTCTGTATACGATTCGTGACTTAGCTTTAGTTTTTCGCCTCAATTTCGGTTATTATAACGTCAGTCTCTCATATTAGAAACATGATTAAGGGGGCAAACAAGAAAATCAAATATAATGAATAGAGAAGTCAACAATCTTATATATAGGAGAATGTTTTCTTTGCTGAAGCTGCTGCTTGAACAAATATGGCGCACTTGGATTTGTTATTTTTATGTTTGGAAAATGGCCACATTTTTTTCTGCTAATAGCTGCCAAAATATTGGATAACCCTTTCGGGTTTTTCTTCTTGATAATGGTGTAATGTTGGGTAAATGAAAGAATGGCCTCCCAGAATGCATTGCAAAGGATTGCTACAATTGAAGAGCTGAGATCAAAAATGCATTACTCCATTTTTTGCTGAAAATTAGATAGTTACATATAATTGTAGCTAAAGTGTTATTTATCCACTAATTTAATAAAAATTGGGGTAAGATAGGAAAAGAAAAAAAGTTTCTTATCTTGACCACTGAAGATTAAAAATGCCAGAATCACCATGTACAAAATTTGTGGTATTAAGTAGGCCTACCCAAGATTGAATTAAGGTGGACTGTAAACAAGTAGATTCCATTTGAATAAACCAAAAAAAATGTTGTCAGGTTCAAAATATCTTTTTGAAAATGACAAAGAGAATGATACCCTTTAAAACATGGAAAACTCGTGGAATTTCATTTTCAAATATTAGTATATTTACCTTGGTTCAGTACAATTGATGTTAATGTAAGTATTCATAGTAACTAATAACAATTATCCAAAAATTCACGCAATCTCATCCAAAAAAAGTTGAGTTTTTGGCTTGAACATTCTAGTATAGACATGCACCATGTATACATAGTATGTCCAGTGTGTTCTGGATTGTCTTGATGCTGCAAGACTGGTTCATTATATATACGAGAGTATGCTATTGAATTAATTTAAGTACTTTAATGAAACATAGGTTTGAAGGAAGCTCAATACTTTTAGTTCATGTTTGGTTTTGAATTAGTATTACATTAATCGAATTGAATTTACAAAGTTGAAATGAATAGAAAGAAGTTTAAAATAAAGGAAGTTTTAAACATGTCAATTCCATTGGGGAAAGGGCAAGTAAATTAGATTTTACTTTGATGCTGTTTTGAAGCAGATAACGAAATCATGTTTAAAAAATTGGGATGAACCAATTGCATTTGCATTTTATTTAGGCTTACCTTCGGTAATTTAACTGGAAAAGTATTACTGCAAACTTTTTGTATTGCAATGACTTATTCGGGATGTTCTCTATTGGAAACAGATTGAAGTATGCACTGAAGTCATTAGTCTTATTGTATTTTACTGATGTATTTTAGGTTTGAAAATGTCTATCCTTTTGGCTAACAAGTACTTTTAGTGACTCCTTACATGAAGGGATACCAATTTAAGGCTAAAGTTTAAGGGGGCTGTCCACATTTGTAACAGCATGGTCCTATGGGGATTTCAATGTTAAATACGTTTTCTACAAATTGTTCTAACTCAAGAACGGGTAAAAGTTGAACAATGGGGTTTGATTTTTTTTAAAGATTATTAAATTAAGTAAAACTTGTTGTATGGATATGACGTCACGTGCATTCTGAATGTAGTTATCGATTTTCAAAGTTGATTGTTTCGTTTTCCCATGCTATTTTACATAGACGTGCAATTTTCCCCAAAATATAACGGATATCGATATTGGCCGAGCGGATAACGATGGGGTTTAATTTTTTGGAAAGCTTATTTGATTTACTACAAAATGTATAATTTCGATTTTATTATTACGTGCATTTTATATTTATTTATCAAATTTTAAAGTTTAACGTTGAGTTTTTTGCCACATTTTGCCCGATTGTACGGCTCACAGGGTAGATAAATAAAAAAATCATGCATAACATTTCAGTAAATTTAATTGTCCTTCATAAACTCAAACCCCATCGATTTATGTTTAGCCATTATTAAGAAATTTTAATTTTCATTCAACTTGGGATTCCAATAGGAGCATGCATGCTCTAAAAAATGTGGACAGCCCCCTTAAACACTTTACATCCTAAATATAAATCACACCAGCATGATTTATGCTGACATGAATATTTTATATTGGTTTTTTTACAAGGAAAGTCTGACTATATTTCCTTAAAAGTCAGAGATATCCAGGCAGAAATGAATATTTAGGTGAAGACAAATGAAAATGAACAATTTAGCCAAAGCCAGGCTTAATAAACTGTTTAAAAAAAAGCTAGCAAAACTTACAAATTTAGGTAAAACCCAGGTAGAAATGACAAATTAGGCAAAGATAGGCAGTACCTTAGGCATTTTAAATGTAGTCAAAGCGCTATATAAATAAATTGTTTAGGCAAGGCCAGCAGAAATGAAAAATGTAAGCAACTGTATGCAGAAATTGAAAAAAATTTGCAAATCCATGCAGGAAGTAATGTAAAATGTAGGCAAAGAACAACAGAAATGAAAGGTTTTGTAAAGCTCACTCAGAAATGAATTGTTTAGACAAGGCCAGAGGAAATTGAAAATTTAGGCAAAGCATGCAGACAGTTGGCCTAATGAGAAATGAAAAATTTTGGCAAAACCAAGCAAAAATTAATGAAAAATGTAGGCAAATCTAGGCAAAAAGTGATGTAAAATTTAGGCAAAGAACAGCAGAAATAAAATGTTTCTGTAAAGCTCACTCAGAAAAGAATTGTTTAGACAAGACCAGAGGAAAATGAAAAATTTATGCAAAGCAGACAGAATGGTAGGCAAAGCCAGACACAAATGAATGAAAAATTTTGGCAAAACCAGACAGAAAAGTTATGGAAACTTTAGACAATACCAGGCAGAAATGAAACATTTAGCCACTTTCAGGCAGACTTAAGCAAATTAAGCCTGACAGTAATGAGAAATTTAGGCAAAGTTAACAGAATGCAATTACAGGCAGAGATGGAAAATTATAGTATTACCAGGCAGAAGTAAGAAATTATGGCAAAACCAGGCAGAAATGAAAATTAGGCAAAGCCAGACTAACGCTTTTTATATTTAGATCTTGGCAACCCTGAAATTCTCATAATATAAGTGTGTTTGTCTTGTAACTCATACTAATGCATGTCAGGATTAATGGGAGACCCTGTACATTTGCAATTGCACTTATTCAAATTTCAAACACTAGTATCACTTAAGCACTTAGATTTTTTTCTCTAAAAAAATATATATATGACGAATCTCAGTAGACAAAGATATATATGTTTGCTGCTAGTAAGTGGTTATAATAGCTAAGAAAACAGTAAAATTCAAGCTGGAATAGTCTATTGATATGATGTCTTTTGGACTATATCCTGAGTTTGCAGGAACAATAGAGTTTTGCAAACACATTCTCTTAAAAGGTTTTTGCCTCATTAATACAATACACTTTAATGCACTTTCACTCAATATTGATCGGCCACTTACCTTTGACAATGAGTTCATATTGAATCTCCTGAGTAGCGTAGATATTAATCACTCTGCAAGAGTAATTTCCTGAATCATGGATCCTTGCATTTGTTAGAAACAACGAACCATCAGACAAAATACGAAGTCTTGCCTTTTCTTCGAGTCTTTCTCCTCTTGTGTGTGTTTACATTGGAATCAACAGAGAATTAAACTTAGTATTTGTTTTTGTCTTACAACAACCTTGTTTGTTAAAAATCTTCAAATGTTGTTGTGTTTGTGATGTTTCGTTAGACATTTTCCCCTCTTTTATTTTATATCTACTTGCATGTGTATATCCTTTAATTATAGCCCTAAATAAAACCCCAGGTGGGTTACTACTTGGATATTATGAGATTCAGACTCATTATAGAGTGGACCAGGCACTCTAAATAATGGCCCTTTCGTATAAGATGATATCAGATGTGGATAATATTTTCTATCTTTGAACTTTGTCATTGTAGGCCTACTGACAAGTATATATTTATTTTGAAATTTTGGTATTTCGCTTAATTTTTTATACTCTCGCAATATATCAATCAGCTTATGTGAGTCTATTGGGAATCCATTTTTTGATTGCTTTGATTTCAATGCAGTTGTAATGATTTTTTATATAGTTGAAAATTGTGGAAATCAAAGATTTTTTTTGCTAGATGTCTAACAATATATAAGCTTATCAAACTTTTGAAATTTATTTTTGTCATAAATATAGATTTTTCTCAACTAGATATACATTATTAGATGTAAAAGTTTTTCTCATTCGAGTGCCCTTCACAAAAATTTACTTTTTATAATGTCATTTTAATCAAAAACTTCTTATAGCCTACTGTATGTTTCCTTTGGTTGATAGATATATAACTGATCCAAAAGAACGTGAATTCCCACTATGATATTATCCCAATTGAAAATGCATTACGGGTTCCCATAAGCCATTGGATCCCATTGGAATTGAGATTATGGGATCTTTAGTCCTACTTTAAAGGGAAACTGTATTTAATTCTGATTCAATTAATTATTAAAGATAAGCTAAAATAAAATACATTTAAAGCATACATTAAGAATTTCTGGTAAATAATTCTTGAGATATAATCAAAAGAAAGTAGGATCATGGATCGAGGGGAGCCATTAGTATGATTGTATGACGTCATAATGAAGGGCAGAACTTTGAATGTCCAGTATTCAAACAGCCCTGTAGGGATTTCAAACAATAGGTGCCATCATTATGAAGAAGCATACTACGGCTCTACAGCTTAGGGCAACAAAATGGCTACCCATCACTGCATGAAATTTCACCAAATCATAGAAATATATTTAAGGAACTATTAATGAAGGTATTTTATATAACTTATCTTTCATAATTAATTGACTTAGAATTTAATAGTTTACCATTAAAGGGATCTCATTAACATGGGTACTGACTTGTTATGTGATCCCAATCGACATTATACTTTTTAGCAGTATCATTTTTTTTTTTAAACTGACCATGTGTGGATCTTTTGTGGACCAATATATCAAAAGCTTAAATAACTCAAAGTGTTTTTCTTACCTTAATCGCCATTCTCTGTCTGGTGTAGGAATACCCACGGCCCTGCATTGCAATTTCACATCCTCTTTTTTGTTAATTGTTAGTCTTTCTGGAAATGAGGCGATCCGAGCTGGAACTGAAATTAGTGCATTGTCTTAGTCCTAAAGTAAACGTTGATAGAATTCTTATAATGTATGTTTTAACATGCATTGTGATGGTGTGCCATAGACATAATTACCTCTCTTTCATGAATCAAAACTTATTTATTTGAAATATTTTCATTTTTCAAAATAATTTCTGTTACAAAAGGTAAGGCTTACCAATGGATGTTGGTGATTGTGAGATAATTTGTGTTTCTTTTCCTTCTCCCATTGAGGTGGAAGCTGTGGTCCAAAATTCGTAATGCAATTCCTCTTCAAGGCCCCTTGCTTCATGATACAGTTGGGTTGGTGGCACTGTGTGACTCATTGGTTTCTGAAAAAATTCATTTGAATAGATTTATTTACAGAACTTTGCATTTTAGTAGAAAACTGTTATATGGTCCTGTAGTAGTGTAGTGTTTCAAATACAAGAACTAATCACAATTTTGCAATCAGCTAATTATAAAATATACAATATAAATATGCATATAAGGTAAAGTCTCATTTCATGGCACATGTTTTTAAATGCAAGGAAGGAAAACGTTAATATGGGTCATGTTAAAGGAAATTCCCATTTGAATCAGACTTATCATTAAGTAAATACACTTGTTTAAAGAGTTAGATTTGATGATAAATGTTTTTCCTTGAGAGAATCCATGCATTTACTATGCCAATAGTGTCATATAGTGGAACTGTTAATACTTGTCAATCTTAGGAAATGAAATATTTCACTTTTAAGGGGAAAGTCTCACTTTGTACAAAGTGATGTTTAAATCAAAGAAGAGAAATTCAATTGTTATGAGATGCAAACTTACCAAAAGCAAAAGATACCATGAGATAAATATACCATGATTTCATGAAAAATATAGGCCAGCGATGGCATCCAGTTTTATCGCCAAAAGCGCCACCAAGTATACACTAAACTCGGATTCACCCTCAGAAAGGACCAGAAATGAGTCATTCCTCATTGGTTGTTTGCCAAGCCCTCTATTGT
>JAQIXP010002776.1:0-14344 GCA_034700285.1 Proteroiulus fuscus
TCACTTCTGTAACTTTAACGATTATGGGTTAAATTAATTTCTGTAACTTTAGGTTCATTGGGGACACTTCCAGGATCACAATATATAATTATCTCATTTTTGACAAATTGGCGTATTCACCACTTCTGAATTAAGCCATCGATATATTAGACTCAAATCCATAAAACTGCATACTTGTAAACAATTGCATGTATGTCCAGTCGTAGCATGCGGTGCTTTTCAAAATAATTTTATTTTGCAGCTGAAAGACAGGCTCAGCTCGGTTGCAGTCGATCTCGGGCGTATCAGACCCCCGTGCTGCCAAAAAGAACTTCGGCGGGCGCAATGGATTCGTCATCGCCACTGGGCGAGGATAAAGCGAAACGCCCCAAGTTACGTCTCTGGCAAAAGGGTGTGGACCAAAGCCGAATGAGGAAATACCAATACGGATTCCTTCCACTGGACAGGAAAGTAGATTTGGAGATGTTAAACTCCTTTCATTAGGTCTCTGTACAGAGCCTTGTACTTTTGTATCCAAAAGGCAAATACATTTCTGGCTTTCGTTCTTGGGTCAAGAGGAAGAAAAGTGGGTGTGCTGAATCCTTCTCTTTAGGTCCCTGTACAGGGATCTCGTTCTTGTAAGTTTTCATTGTAAGATTAGGTTTTTAACCTTCTATACGCTCAAGAGAGATGATAGCACGTTTTTTTTGCAATTTTTTTCCATCCAACTTTAGTGATGTTTTGAGTGCCCAAATTAAATTTTTTATATTATGGAAATAACGTTTTAGTAAATTGGTTGATTTTCAACTGACCCTTTTTAACTTTATAAAGTTTTCATTCCTCTAGCATGGATAAACTATTAACTGTTTTCTATTATATATTAAATTATTATAATAGAAGCCAGTTGATAATTGATCCATGCCCAAGGAATAAACTGTATTTAATTCATTTTTGTGAATAAAAAAATGTTTTGATTTCATTTGTTGAAAACAAAATTTAATTTCATCCTCTAGCAACATTTGCGCAGATTGTTTTTACGATTTCACATTTTTCAATACGAATAATTTCTAGATTAATATTTAATTTCCTCATTTTTGGATGATTGAGAAGGTTTTCAGAAATTGGTCGTTATCGCTGCCTTTCAAAATATCGCTTTCTTTTTCCAAAATTAGCATCAAACGTATCTTCTGACTTCTCAGGCTGCTTGTTGGTCGAAATGGGTACGATGTTACCGTCCTTGTCGTAGCGAGCACGATAAATTTTTCTCTTTTTCTTGGTTGGAGCCTCCTTCGCAATCTCCTTGGAACTATCTGTTGATTCTTTTACTACCGAGTCTCTTCGCTCAATTTTTGCTTTTTTCTCAGATACTCTTCTCTGCAATTCGGGCACATCTGGCCTTGCCGTGTCCGTCCTTGGTGCACCTTTGTCCTTTGAGCCTTTTAATGCCGACTGTCGCTCAAATTCTGTTTTCTTCTCAGGTACCCTCCCCTTCACTTCGGACACAGCTGGCTTCCTCGCGTCCGTCCTCGGTTTAACTTTGTTCTGCTGGCGGGACCCAGGTTGCTGTTGTCGCTGTTTGGCTCGTGATGAAGCTCTGGCCCATTCTAGCGCGTCTCTGACTTCCCGTATTCTTTCTGATGTTGACTTTAAAAGGTCGTCCTGCTTGGTGCCCCTTTCCCGCGCTCCTTTCCCTCTCTGTGGAACCTCAGCAGGCACTTTTCCTGGCTTCTCCGCTCGCCCCCCTGATGGCATATGCTCTGGCTGGCCCTGCGTCGGTCGCAGCTTTTTCTGCTGCATCCATGATGGTGCCTCCTTTTCACCAACATCTTTCGACAGAAGGAGCAATCAGTTGAGTATTTTGTTTTTGACAAAACTTAAAATTTGTTTAAATGTTGTCCGTTTAAGGTTTTGAAATGCTTACTAATGCATATCCGTACCTTGCTTATCACTTTTCTTCTTTGGCCACACTGGCTGCCTGGCCTCAGTATTTGCCTGTTCTTCCCTTTTCTTATCGTCCCGATGAATTTCGTAAGCTGTCTTTAAAAGGGAGATTGGCATGTGACATTCAATTTTCGTTTCGATATGTTTAATGCGATGAATTTTGAGTCTTAATTGCGATTTATTATTTCCTCCTGTCTTAGGAAATAAGGGTCGAGCACAAAGGCCCGGACTACGGTGGTTACCGTGGATTTGCCCATATCTTATTTTCCTTCATTCCCACTTAGCCTTCAGTTAAACACATTTTTCTCCCGTTTCAATTTTACCTCGAGGTGCGACTGGAATGTCGCCATGTCTTTGATGAATTGATCGATCGTGTAAGTTGTATCTTTTATGGAAAAGAACTGCTTCGCCTTGATGAATGCTTCGTCCGCCTTCCTCAGGTTTTCTTTGGCGAGTCTTATCGAATCCACGTATTTCTGGGCATACGGCTGGCAAGAAAGTGGGGACAAAGTCAGTATACTATCGATTGGAATCTACGTACTATCCTGGCAGGTATTTGGGATTATGTTATAGTTAAGTGGGAGAGCGGTCCCAGTGGTTGCCACTGAAAAAGAGTTCGAGCACTCGCATTTTGTTCCCTGGAAACAATATGTCGGTGGCCGCTCTTCGTCTTATATGGATATATCGCAGTACTTCTTACGAGTATATTGATTATGAATCTGTTGTTTTTGAATTGTGAAGCCGGCTTTTTTCTTATCGTAGACGCAACCACGTCGAAGGTCTTTGTGGCATCCGTATCGTCCGAGTTGTCAAGGTGTACGGCGGTGCGCAGCAGTTCCACAAGCTCGTTCAACTCATCGCAGTGTTCTTTGATTAAGACCCGTTTGTCAGCAATGCACACTGGCATATCATTTTCCACTACAAATTCGACAAAGGGTAATAAAAATTCGTACAAATTTTCAAACTTTTCTAACAAAAAATGAACCCCCACCTGCCAATATAGGCAAGAGTCAGGCAAACGGTCAAGTAAACTTTACTTGTTTCTCGAATATCAGGTAAAATGAAACTAATTAGGAAAATCGTCAAATATGCTAAAAGTTTCTGGGAAATCCCGAATTCAAAAGCAATGGCCTTTACAGTGATCAGATCAAATCCATTCACAATTCTAAATAATGCATATTTGCACCGTAGATTAAATACATAACATTTCAGAAAATTTTACAAAAGCTTAAATATCATGAAAAGTGTAACAAATAATCCAAATTTCGTGATTTTACTTATTGAGCAGCAATCCTGCTTAATAATTTTTAAATCTATGCTTCCGTATTTCGTCTTTTCCCCATTTTAAAATTTAATTCAATTCCTTTTAACCTGATTTTAGCCATTTAAATTCCTGCCAGAACTGACTGTACTCTGGAAACCTTTGTTCGATAGTGTCCACTATAAATTGCACGAACGTATACTTCTTCCCCCCGATCATCACTTTTGTGTCATTGATCTGTAAAAAATTGAAACACGCTGAAAACGTTTCTTGAATTAGAAATCGGCTACGTGCGAAATGTCGGTACCGTAGCTAGCGAACACAAGTGGAATCCGTGTATTCCGTTCGGAGTTTGCTTTTGGTTCATGGAATTTCCGAAGGTCAGAATAAGCCTGAGCGTGATCAGCCAACCTTTATTCGTCATGAATTGATTTAGGGATTTAGCTGTAAAATCTGTCTCCTTTTGAAAATTGCAAAATATTATATCGGTGTAAGTTAAAAAAAATTAATCTTTTCTCTTTCCTAATAGAAGACAGCAGAAAATGCAACCTTAAGAATGAGTTTGCAATCTTTATCGCAGTCATCAATCTTCGCAAGCCATTTTATCTGTGTCACCACGTGAGGTATACTTAATAGCTGAAGGAAACACGGTATCGTTTAAGCTCAATATTATTTTTTTTTTGAATATTTAGTGCAAGTTGGGACGAGTCGCAACCTGCAGAGCTATTTTGTCGGATGTTTGCAAGCTATTAATTTCTTCTTCGGGTACGCCTTTCAATTCTTCCACCATAGCTTCGATACCCAGGGGTTTTTTGAAATATCCGAGAAGATCTAATATGCTTTGATTGCCCGGGTCGCAGTCTCGGAGCGCCTGCGTGCATTTTTCCGGAGTTAAGCCCGCAGTCTTCATCGTGTGGTCTGCAGTTGTAAGAATAACATTTTAAATTTGTATTCGTTGCAGTTATTCGGGGTAAAGGTCAGTGGTTTTCTAACCCACACGCTCCATTCCTGCTCCGCTGACGATTGCGTTCCTTTTACCATCCCGCTTCTTTGTGATGTCTTGATTCGAGAAGAAACGATGGGATCAACTACTTTTATGTACTGAAGGTAATTTTACGGACTTTTCAATTACCTTTTGCAACGATCGCTTTGGCCTCAAAAATTTGGCCCATTTTCTCTATGCAAGGTTTGATTCGTTCTTCGTCCAGATCCGATCTCTTTGCCCAGAAGCTGTTGGCATCAATATCGATTGGTTTTAGCTGGAATGGAGCGATATAGGATCGGATTAATTTTTTTTTTTTGGGGGGGGGGGGGGGTCTGTTAACGTATGAAATTAAAAATATTTATTCATCTGTATAAATTTTGAAAGGTTCACAAAAGATATAGATTATTTCTTCGAAATAATCGTTTACATTCTTTTCTTTAACCGTTAGCTCCTTCTTTTATTTACCATTTTTTATCCTAATTCAGGCTTTTTTAGGAAATGATTGTTCAAAAAATGCATTGATGGTGCTTACTGTTTTCCATTGTATCTTCAAAGTATTTACTGGAAGATTAAAGATTTTTATTGGAGGCAAATGGTCCGTGTTGAAGTCCTTATTCATCCCGCCCATTCCTGGAGGAGGTGGTGGTGGTGGAGGACCACCAGGCATCCTCATTGGCGGAGGAGGCGGTGGTGGTGGAGGTCCACCGGATTCCTTCATTGGTGGGAGAGGTGGTGGCGGCGGGCCACTGGACACCTTTGTATGTGGTGCAGGTGGTGGTGGTGGTGGACCACCGTAAGTCTTTGTTGGTGGTGGAAGCGGACCACCGTGCATTACCGCTGGTGATGGAGGTGGTGGTGGTGGCGGTGGGCCATTGGACACCTTCGTTAGTGGTTTCCAGGTAAAACTTGTTGGTGGCGGAGGATCTGGCTTTGACTACCGTTAATAAAAACATTCAATTTCCACTTTTCATATAATTGCACAGTCACATCCCAAAGTATAACACTTGCTTTTATAGCATCTGTTGACCCTGGTGGCACGCTGAGATCTGGATCCGAAGCATCGTACTTTGGGATATCAGCCAGTGTTCTGTGTTTCGCTCTCGGGGGAGGAGACCCAGCCTAAGTTCAATTCAATTCAAAATAAGGTATGTAAACTTACCGCTACCGCGCTACCAGAATCTAAGATTAATCTTTACCATTAATTACCATTTTTTAAAAAGTGGTTGGAACTTGCAGGAAATTTCACTGCTCTCCAGGAAATTGTTGTCATTTACTTGTTAAATTTTCATTAAATTTAAAGAAATCACTACTACTAATTTTGAATAACTAGCGCAATTTTTTAATTTGATAACTTCCAAAAATAAGGTTGTTCTGAATCACAAAATCATTTCAAAAAACAATTCTTGTGCACGTGCATGTATGCACGTGCTGTGAACGATAGAACGTGCTAAGGCGGAGCCAAAAGTACGTGAATTATTTTTTAATCCAAAAAATCATAGAATTACGTAGTTGATCTTACGATTTACAATGGGTTTCTGTCAAAAGGCGAGTTATTTTGAAATCCAGGAATTCTAAAATTGAACTATTCCTCAGTAAGACGGATTTCAATTCTAGGTTTGTTTAAAACTTGTATTCGCCTAAATTTAGTTTTCTAATATTGCATGAAGAAACCAGATTATTAGAGATTTTGAAAGCGAATACTTTGAGAAAAAAATTTGTATTGCACTCCTGCTTTAACGAGTGAAATATATCATTGCATTTCCAAATTGTCCAGTTCATGTCTTTAAACATTATAATACCAACTTTAAAATTGCTTTCACTTTGATTTGATTTGATTGTTTAAATTTAGATAAGGCTGATCAAACTAGTCCAGGCATTTGAGAATACTTTTCTTTCAAAGTAAGAATTATTTTAAGCTTTTCTATCTAAATTTAAAATAAATTTACAGTTAAAATTACAAAAAAAATATTTTAGTGTTATATTTTCCTTCCAATTTGTGTTCCAAAATGAGACTCAAAGCACGTGCCTATTCCATTGAACCAAATGTAATATTCACGTGCATCGAGACTCGTTTTGGACCAAAAATCGCGTCAGGACAGTGCATCTTTTGAGGTATTCGCAATTTCCTAGGCTCCAGCTGTTTAACATTTTTGTTTAAAATGTTTAACATTTTTGAATTTTGGCGCTTGAATTGTTTCCTCTATCGGCGAATGGATATTGGCCACGTGCGCCGCTATGACGTAACAATATCGATATTTATCGAGCAGACTGTAGTGCTTTTGGTCCACAAGTCGTGTTCGATGCTGCGTGTCGTGATTTTACGTTTGTCAAAAAAAGTGTGAGAAGAAACGAATGTTCATTTATTTAACTAGTTAGTTATGTGTAAATGTGAATTGTATTTTGTGAGGAAAATGAGGTGGATGCTTTCAATTTCCATTTTCTTGGCATTACTATGCGGGAGCTACAGTCAAGCCATCAGCGGTGATATCCCGCCTCACTCTCAGCTGCCAACAGCGCAAGAAGGTAACTTAAAAATATCTATATTATTCTGCATTACATCACTCGTGTCATACACATTTCGGCATTATTCTACACATTTATGTTACCAAATTTGCTTACATTCGCGATAGTTGCTATGGTGTACTATAATCTATTAACTTTATTACAGGTGTGCAATTTAAGCCTTCCCTCAATGAATTCTTATAAGGCTTATAGGCCACTATGTCTTACAAATGTCGAGTCTTTCTGCCTGTAAACTTGGATGTAAATGCGTGCTAAGCGAAATACAATTGTTATATAACCGTGGGGGCTTTTCCCCCAGACTCCTACCACCTGTGGGGGCTTCATTTGCTCCTACCGGCCCACCCAGCAAAAAAACTCCATAGTAAACAGCAGACTTTTTTGGATAATTTTGAAGGTAAAATCTACCGTACATATTATGAAACCCAAGGAAAAAAATTACAGTTGATGACTTATCTATTAGTGCTTTTTTATAGCACTAATAATTCCACCGTTTACTAAAATTATCTTATACGGTACTTATGTTCATGTTCAAGCTTTAGTTTTTCTACAATTTGTATTTGAATTTACAACTGAGGATTTGCTGCCCTGTTCCATAGTAAACATGGAACTTTTATTGGCTGGGGTAATTTAGGTAAATCATACAAATCCTTGACATACATGTACCAACTTTAACCTAAACTTAACCAAGTTCAATCTCCCTAATAATAGTTTCAAATTGTTAGGAATTCAATTTAACGAGGCTGTCACGACTGTATAATGTGGGAGTACCCACCTGAATTGTGGGCTAACTCCCTACCAAATGGCATCATGATAATGCTGTTAGGTACCAAGTAGTTTTGCTTGGTAACAGAGTTACCTAGCATTACCTAAGCACAGGTAATACCCAAGAAATGGTAATAATTTTCCTTTTCGCTAGTTGAGTAACCGTAATTTTAGATATTTCTTTGACAATTTAGATTGTGTTGGTCATATTTCAGGGATTTATATTTGCATACAGTATAAGGTTTTTGGCACACTAAACATTCTTGAAATTGGTCAGTGCAAATTAGCCGAGTTTTGGTAAGAATTTTCGTTTCGAAATTTTGCTAGTCCTACTTTTTTATGAAATTGTAGGCTACTTCTATTTCTTTATTATTACAGTATTATTGTTGTTGTTATTGCTGATTACTTACTCTGACAAGATTAGCAAAAGCAAAGTTTAATTTAGTTGAAAAATTTTTTGAAGTCGGTGCACGATGTAGACAATAACTGATTAGGGTCTAGTATTTATCGTTCGTTAGTCATGCATTAATATTATTGGCAGGTATCCCGTATAGTTCAATCACATTCAAGTTCAATGAATTTCCGAAAGTGTTAACAATTATCAATAATTTAATGTTCTTTCGACAGTTACGGTGTCTCGGTTTCATTTCACGATTATGTGCTAGAGTTAATATTGATAATTGTGCAATCCAATGTCATTCAGGCCGCCACTGTGATCTAGGTTATGTTTAAGATTGCTTCTGTTTAGACAAGTTGCGCATAACCCAATGAACACGAACATATTTAAAGAGAAATGAAACCATAGAAAAAAATGTTGAATATTGACATTATATTAATTGCATTTCTTATATGATATTTAACATTTTCTCTTCTTTTATGTCAACACCAATTTTTTTCTCTCGTTGACTGAGAACTGATGCTAAAATTTGCTTATGGAAAAAAAATGAAAATGTTGTTTTAAGTCTGGCATCCTGATATTTTAACCAAGGTTAGCCCTCACCTAGTGAGAAGACCTAGATTCCGTTCTGAAAGTCTGTTACCTGCCTGGTCTTCCGCAGTCCCTCCGGTCTTAAGTTTGTTTGTCTATACCCAGAAATAGTCAGGAACAACTGCATTTCCTGACAATGTTAGTTTCCTTTTCAGTTTTTTTCTCTTATGACATGTAGATTGGGAATTATGTTGCCTGATTGGTTTATATTCAAAATCTCCATTATTATCATTTTGAACTAATCAGTCACTTAATTTTTATTAGTTTTGTGGTTAATTTTGATCCATTTCTGTGGAATGAGCAAATCATTAAGATGGTAAAGCGAACCAACAAATGAGATTTGTTCAAAGTCGAAGTTTTTTGTGCTTTTGATATTTTTTTTTATTAGAAAATGGCATAATTTTTATCCATTCTGCTGTTCAGGTAGCTTGTGGATTAAACAAAGTCGGGATTAGCTTGAACTAACCTCATGTTAAATCAAGGTAGGCCTATAATTTTGTAGTTGGGTTCGTATTTTTTCTCTCGTCTGGTTAATTCACCAATTTAAAATTTATATGTAGGCCTAAGATTAATTAACTTTTTTTAAATTTATTAGCATGTGGTACTGTTATATAATATTTGTTAGTGCACATGTCCTGCTTTACCATTTAATAGCAATTATTACAGCCTGTCCAAATAATCTGTCCATAAAACACCTGCCACCAACACACGGTTAAGTTCTACTCAGACTCGTAACTAATGTGAAACTGTCTATTGATTTTTACCTCAATGTTTTGTCCTAACTTAAAGGGGAAGTCCCATTTTGTAACAAGTGATATTTAAGTTGTACACACCTACTATAGATATGACAATAATGCAGCAGAGTTCCTATAGAAACTTTCTATATAGTTTCTATATAGAAACTAATCATGACGTTTGCCAAATACACGTTTGACGCCATTTTTCCATAGATTTCAGCAGACACGAACAGTTGGTGACGCCCTCTAGGACAAGCGTGTCTAGGTTTTCAATGAGAGTTGATGCCTTTCATCCAGTAGAAGGCACTACATAGGCCTATACCGTAGTGTCACGCCTAATTGAGCTTTGCATTTTAAACCAAATCCATGTATTCGGGATCTTTTATTTATTGATTGGTGGGCTCAAATCCAATAGCAATTTCCATGCCTTTCCTAATTTTTCCTTCAACAACCACCTTCTTTCAAAGTGGGATTTTCCCTTTAACTGGACTGATTTGTTTATTTTTATTATTTTGTTTTTTGAAGGGATATTTTTTTTATTTTGTCAACCTTCTAAATGCAGGTTTTTTTAACAAGCTAGAAAGTCAGGAAAAGTCATTGGAAATCAAATTTTTCTAGGTGACCACCCTATACCTCCTGGACCTAGACGTCCTTTATGAAGTTCCCTTTTACAAACAAACAAACAAACATATTTATTATTATGAATTTCTCGAGTATAGTTTTCAACTTCCTGATTGCGAGGTGCAAAATTGCATGTGTTGATGCCCAGAATTATTTTGAGTGAAATCTTTTGTTAAATCAGTCTCCCACGAGGGGTTACAGGGTGAGGCAGATGCATCCAGTTAAACCCTGAACTGTTTATTTCACCCAGTTCTAGGTGAATTAATTCGCACGTCTGTGACTAAACTATAACAACTATGTAATTATATTGCCATACATGTATGGATAAACACGTTTCAAGCAGATAATTAGACCGTCTATCATTTTTGGGCCACCCACTGATCCAGATAATAATTTAGCTTTTCAATTGCATAGCCTATTATTATCGAACAGCTCTTAGGCCTACAACAACGTTCAGTTCACATTACTCCCATTTCAAAAGTATTCCCATAATGCACCATTTTACAAACAAGATAATTTTGTGACCAATTTGTATGAGCCATTTAGGATTTGACATCATAGATTGTGCCATACGTCTACGGCAAATAACATGGACCGCCATTTTAGTATGGGCTGAAGAGTTGAAAGATAATTATCATCATAGATGCTAAAACTAAATTTGATGGCGTCAGTGATGTCTATTTTGTAAATTTAAAGGGACAGTCCCACTTTGAAACAATTAGATTTAACGACAAAGAGCATGAAAAATTAGGATAGACATGGAAATGGCAATTGGATTTGAGTTTATGCCAGTCATTAGATAAAATGTCCTGAATACCATACGTGGATTTGGTTGAAAGTGGAAAGCCCAAGTAGGTGCCATTTTACTGATAGTACATAGCGCCCTCTACTGAATAAAATGCACGGGCTCTCACGAAACTTGTAGACACGCATGTCCAAGAGGGCGCCACTCACTTATAGTATCTGCTGAAATCTATGGAAAAATGGATTCCTTCAATATGGAAACTCGGCTGTAATTATTTAGCCATTCATATCTTAATAAGTGTGTAGGCCTACCATTTAAAAATCACTTGTTACAAGGTGGGACTTTCCAGTTAAATTATAATTTGTGCAATTCAAATATTTTGCTACTTTGTTCCTCAGTGGGTCCTGAACTGGAAAAGTTGGCCTAAATTTCTAAATCAACACCTTAAAAAGGTGCTCCATGCCCTTGTTGATTCTAGATAGCGCTCAGTAGCCGATTCATTCTGCCATTTAAACATTAAATCAGTCTGTTTTTGGAATTCGGAGAAGTTATATGCTTGCCATCATTTTTGACCGATCGCCGAGGTCTGCAGCCCATGGTCAGTGGTCAGTCTACTTATGGCCAATTTTGTGTCCTCGTGGTTCCAGGAGAATTTGGAAAATGTTTGCCTACTTGTTTCATTCGTATTCCGGTGTTAGTTTGACCAATTTGTTACTTCGCACGATACTCGTGTTGGGATTACCGTTTTGGGGTAAGTTTTGGGTGTGAGCGAGTTAATTATAAATTAGTTTGCCAAAGTGCCCGTGCCCCTACCCGTAGGCCTACTGGTCCCTTAAGGGACCTCAATTGAGGCTCGAGAAGGGCATAACACCCTGAATTATTTGGTCAGTGACTTTCTGTCTCTCAAATTACAGTAGATTAATTAAAGCTCGCTAATTCCACCATTAAGAAATAATATGCTGTTAATTTATAATAATTTAGAGGCAAATTATAACCGTTTAGGAAATACTGTAGGGCATTGCCTTGTCGTTGACGCAAGCGAAGATTTGTAGGGTCCTTGGACCCATTTACAGTATTAGGCGTATTTTGGCGTTATTACCCTGTCATACGCTGTAGTCATCCAGTTTACGAGTAGTTCTTAACTCTTATCATAGGATACGAGCAAAACGCTAAAACGCGAAGTTCTTCATTCGATGATTTTCCTGTACGAAGCATCCATAATTTCTGTTACCTCATTTGGTACACCACCTATTTAGGTAGATAACGGGTTGGTTACCCTTTTGGTTACCCGGCATCGTTATCCAAAACGATAAAACAGCTGGCGTCAACGGTAAAACCCGCAAGCTCCTAACTATGTATCCAAATGGTAACAGGGTAATTACACCAAAACACGCCTATTGTGCATCATTTCTCGTGACTTGTAAAGAAAACGCAATAGGGGTCGTCCATAAATTACGTTTTAACTTAGTTATAATAATCTACAATATTATTTTAAAGTGACATGTACATTTAGGACCTAGTTCATCATTTTATGGGCCACTTACTGATAAAAGGCCCGTGTGACGTCACACGCGTTTTTCATTTGGAGGATGGATCATAAAGTACCTGAATATATGAATCGTCTGCTAGGGGGGGGGGGGGGGAAACTAAACAATGAGTTTTTATGTAAAAGCATTTTATGCACGACCCCGTATTACGGATGTTTTCTGCTTTTAAATGGCTGGAATGTTTGTGGGGAAAGTGCGGCTGACCAGCAGCAATGGCGTCCTTCCTTTAGAATGTGGACTATAATTGACTCCTATTTATCCAAGTGGCTTACTTATTATGTGTTAAGCACAAAGTGCAATATATTTCTGTCTATATGTATACTACGGATTTGGATTATTATATACTGCTTCAATATAATTGGAACAATTCGGTTGACCAAATAAACTCGAAATGGACAATGGTCAGCAAATGCGATGTTATACTTCTGCTTCTTGCGTGTAGTCGTATAATATACAGTTTTATGAATTACTTTTAACCCCTGTCTTTGTTATTACTTAATTAAACATATTTTCACACTTGTGGTCAATTCAGTTTCTTTTAATTGAATTCAAAACCCAACTTCTTGGAAGCCATTTTGTTCTTTATTTTTAAAATTTATTCAGTAAGGGTCCGTCCAAAAATTACGTTTACAAAAATTCCTGTTTTTTAGGACCCACCCACCCATTTGTCAACTTTCGTAGAAAAAGTCCCACACACCAAATATAGTTCACGTTATCCTTTTTATTTTTATTTCATTTATTTTAATAAGGAAATTTTTAAATCTGGCCAGATTATAATTTTTAGGCTGTCAAAATTTAAAAGTGAACTTTATCCTTTTTATTATCAAAATATCATTTTTAATATCAAAACATAACAAAAAATTTAATAGAAGCCCACATTTTTGACGTCAACTCAGTGATGAAGGACCCCCACGTGACACCTTATTAATAAGGTCAACTTTTGGCAATATGACCCACCCACCTAACTGCAAACGTAATTTATGGACCACCCCTAACAGCATTGAAAATTTGTTTTTCAAGTGTTTGAGGTTTTTTTTATGTGGCTTATGGGACCTATTTTCTATAATGGAAGGGGTGCATTGTGGGTAGGGGGTAGAAGCCATTTGTATTTACCCCCCTTTTCCCTCAGTATAATTCGTTTTCTCGAAAACATTTTTGTTTTTCAATCTTAAATTGATCTCATGGTGTGACATTGGCGCCATTCATATATTGCAAGATATAATCTTATCTTAAATCGTCATATTTATATGCTGGACTTGAGCCTTTAATTTTGCTGAAAAATCGATTGATTTCCAGACCAATAATTTCTGGCAATGGGCCTGGGATTCAGTTGGGGCGGCGGGACGACTTAGGGCGCCGTCGAGGGCGGAAGTCGACTGGCTTTTTATTATTATTATTATTAGTATTATTTGCTGTTTTTCTACCAGAAAATATTTGCTTTTGCAAATTTCCAATAGTTTTTTTTATTCACCGAAAAAGTAAATAGTGTTGGTCCCATAGTTGCAATTTGGAAATTAATACGAATTTATTCCTTCCCTCCCTTATAGGGAAAGTCCCATGCACTTTGTAACGAGTGATTTGTTTACACTTAATTGATAGGAATGGCTGTGACAATAATTATTGCAGTATAGAGTTGATCCATATTGAAGAAATCACGACATTTGCCAAATACACGTTAGGCGCCATTTTTTCCATAGATTTCGGTAGACACTGACAGTGGGTGGCGCACTCTAGGACACGCTTGTCTACGCCTTCCACGTGAGCCGATGCCTTTTATCCGGTAGAGGGCGCTACATACTGCCCATAAAAATGGCTCCTACGGTACTTGGGCTTTGCATTTTCTACCAAATCCATGTATTATTCAGGACATTTTATTCATTTGCTGGTGAGCTCAAATCAAATTGCAATTTCCACGTCTTTTTGAATTATTCATGCTCTTTTTCCTACAACCCACTTCCTTGAAAGTGGGACTTTCCCTCTAAATAAAAGATAAAAAGAGTTTCTGTGATAATTACTATACTCAAGCAGTACACTGCTCAAAAAATTTCCATCATAACAAAATTAAAATTGTAAAACTTACTTGGAATGATTTTTCAAATTTTATTTAAATTATGCATTATTACATAGAAGGAAAGTGAAGCCGAAATTGAATGATTACAATGATTATATTACTTTTCAAATAGGGAGCATAAACACTAATGCGTTATTACGATTCAGATATTTTTATTCGAAAAAATGCAGTTAGATCCCCCCCC
>JAQIXP010002777.1:0-14342 GCA_034700285.1 Proteroiulus fuscus
AAAGTTTACCATTGAGTTTTTCGCCACATTTTGCCCGATTGTACGGCTCACGGGGCAGATAAACAAAAAAATCATGCTCAACTTTTTAGTAAATTTAATTGTCTTTTATAAAAATCAAACCCCGCCAATTTATATTTAGCCATTATTGAGTTATTTGAATTTTAATTTAACATGGAGAGTCCCATAGGAGCATGCATGCTCTAAAAAGTGTGGACAGCCCCCAGTAGTTTTTAAGCTGCGTTTGTCAAAGAGGCAGGACCATAAAGTGCAAAAAGTTTTGCTCACTAACTGAACGGTTTAGCAAGAATTCTCAAATTTCTTTGGATTCAAAAGATTTTCTAAACAATTAACATAAGATCTGAATTTTAAATTCAGCAATCTTGATGTTCATGGAATTGACACAAATTTCCAAAAAAATTGTCAGTTTCTTGCAATTCTCATGCTTATATATAGAATTAACTAGGCCTACCCATTCTTAATATTCATCAAATATCCAATAGAATTCCTGAAGTTGTACCTGCAATTTACAGGATTTTTCCGAGGGAATTTGCATGTATATAGGCCTATAGATTTATCCCTACAAGTCACAAGTTTCCATTAATGATAACTGATGATGTATTAGGCCTACTGAATTCTGCAAAGTAGGCCTATGCTCTCATTAAATTCACACATTTTTCAATGAAGATTTTAAGGGTTGCCTTCAAGTGAATCAAGTCCCTGGTTTTTCCTGAAAGCACAAGACTTTCCTATGGAATTGTCCAAGATCCTTCTAAAAGTTGTCGATTTTTCCAATATAGGATTTGCCAAGGCGTTCCTAAATTTTATAAGATTTCTTTTTATAATTCACAAGGTTTTCGTGAAACGAGTTAATATAGGCTTCGAGTGTATACGGTATTGCAAGTTTTGGCACCTGGTGAGAGAATTTTCCAACCGATTTTGCTCGTTTTTACCCCTTGGGTTTTATGGTGCCTCATAGATTCATCTATAGTCTATAGATTAGAAGTCACAAACATCTAAGATTTTTTTTCTTCTATTTAGGCATATATTACCAACCATTTATGGTTCCTTCTTCCATCGGGATTTACACTGAGATTTGCTCCTGTGTAGTTAGGCCTACGTGATATTGTCAATCTTTATATCATTTATATTATAGGACCTCTAGTGTGATAGGGCCCCCTCCTTCCTGGCCCCCCCCCATATGCTCCCGAAATACCTTCTGACAATGTTATTGCAAAGGGGGATCCTCCAATCCTTTGACAGACATTAAAAATGTCAACGCTATTTTTATGCCTTAATCGATATACGAACTGCAATTGTTCTAATATTCTGCACCCAAAGTCCCAGAAGTTTAAACTAAGTGGTGAAAAAAACTATTTCATTTTAAATCTATGAATCTAGATGGGGCCATAAACTCTTTTGCTTTTTCAGATTATACATGTAGGCCTATTCGTTATAGGGATCCTTCGGATTAATTTGTAAAGAAAAGCAGCAAATGTTTATGTATTGAGAAGCCCTTGTAGGGAGGTTCCCCCCTTCAGTTTTAAGGTTTCTAGGAAATCTCCCCCCTTTCAACCCCTACTTGTGTTTTAATATAAGTGCTTCTGGGAAATTCTGTCAGCCAATTCCGTGTAGTATATTACATTATATCGTTATAAACATATTCACATTAGGTGCATTTTTGAACACGCTTGATATTTTTGGAGATGCATCGTAATTTAACGCTACTTTTTATTCGCTAAAGAGCCCTTTGCTGAATGGTTTATGACATTAAATGGAATTGGGCCATAACTTAAATATGAGGATTGGGTACCTTTTATTCGTTATTTTAGGCCTATACCTGTTATATTGTGCTATTATTTGTTGTTTTAGTTTTTCGCGTGAATTATTCAAAAGTAGGCCTATTTCCACGTGCTTGTGTTTAGGATCTTAATTTAGGAATCCCTTGGGCCTGAGAGTTTTTGGGAAGAAAGTTACTAAGTTTTTATCACTTGGAAATGAGTGGATATACCATTTGAATTTGCAAGTTTTAGTATAGATCATAAATTGGTGGAGTTTTCCGGTATGGTCGCACTAGCGCCTTCTTACTGAATATGACCAAACGATGGATAATTACTGTTGTCAAAAAATACCTGCCTGTGCCAAGTTGCCAACAACTCTTCCCTAAAAAAATTCCTTTTTCAATTTGCACTGATCTATAGAGACCAAGATTATGGCAAGAGGCTGCGCCTGGAGGTATAATTTTCCAAATGGATTTTTTGCCTATTTTTGTCACTAGGTGATGCTGTTTTGCACGTGCTCAACGTTCTAAAACAGTAAAATTGCGCCCCCATACAGTAAATATTCACAATACATGTGTAGAGACTTAAAGGGAAAGTCCCACTTTGTAACAAGTTATATTAAAGTTGTTCACACTTACATGTACTATAGATACGAATGGCTGTGAAGATCACGGCGTTTCTCCATAGATTTCAGCAGACACTGAAAGTTGGTGGCGCCCTCTAAAACATGCGTGTGTACGAGTTGCATGACAGCTGATGCCTTTTATTCAGTAGAGGGCGCTACATACTGTCAGTAAAATGGTGCCTATTTGGGCTAGTTGCATTCTCAACCAAATCCATGTATTCAGGACATTTTATTTAATGATTGGTGGGCTCAAATCAAATTGAAATTTCCATGCCTTCTTTCAAAGTGGGACTTTCCCTTTAACGTCCTATACAGGGTGTCTGGCCGTCTGGAAAACCTGGAAATGTCATGGATATTTAATATGTGTCTGGGAAATCCAAATAAAATCTAAATAAAATGGAAAATTAGGCACTATTGGTGGTTTTAAGCCCATTTTTGAGGGTTTTTTTTAGCAAAAAAGCTCGCCATTTTCTGTCATTTTTTTTTGCAGTAATGTACAAAGGCCTTCAGATTTTCTCCTGCAGGCCATGAAAAATAGTGTTGGGTCGGAAAAAAATTTAAATTTTTGGGTGCGACCCAGGGTGGTTGCCAAATATTGCAGTTTTAATTGCACATGTCAGTAAAAATAAGTTAAAAATCACTTTCATTTGGTCTAGAAATTTGTGAAAAATTGTCTGGAAAACCTGAAAATGTCATGGAAATTTGTTACTGGATTTGGCCAGACACCCTGCCTATAGTGCTGCCTCTAGCTAACTACATAAAAGCCTGTATAGGCCTAAAATTCGTATTTATCACACCTGCTGGATCATTATGGGTCACTGGACACTCGTTAATGTTTCCCCCCTATTAAAGTATTAAACACCGTTTTACGCCTTGTTTCAACTATTTTTACTTTAACCCCCTCTTTTTTTTTTACCCCCTTGTCCCTTTCCATACATCACGGACTCAGTAGTATACGTACAAGCACTAAAAATCGGTCGTAAACGTGTGTGGGTGTGTGTTAAAGCTCCCTTGAAAATGGTGGCTGAAGTGAATCTCTTAATTGGTGATGAAGATGGCTTTTTATCGCCAACTGAATCATTGATTGACCCAAATATGGAGCGCCGTACGATTCACTCTTTTAACCCCCATCCTCCTCCCCCCCCCACCACTAATATTTCTTTGTCATTTTGGCATTTATTACTAAAGAGTTCCCCCCAAATTCAGGGAGCTAGCAACTGGGTCTATGGGGCGCCAACCAATGAGAGCCCCCTTCTCTTCGGGTCTTGAACCAGGGACCCCCTCTCTCTACCGCTACCAGGGAATAAGTGGAAATTCTAGGAATCAATTTGAATCCCCCCATCTTTTGCATTGCATGGGAAAGGTATATCCTATATAGGGTCCTTTTACACACACGAGTTTATTCCGTTACATTAAATGGAAGATTGACATTGTTTTTCAATGGCAATTGCACTTTTGTAGGCCCTATGATAGAGCCATTTAGTAGGCCATTATGATGTGGGGGGTTTTATTGTAATTGTAATGCTAGGAATATACTCGGGGGCCTTTTATCGAATTGTCAATAATTAATCACGATTAACTATAAAGTTTTGGCTCGTGAGACGGGAAGGTGTGTATTTATTAGGACTTTTATAAGGGGGATGGGCCGTAAATCAAAATGGAAGATGGACTGAGAGGCCCTTTGATGGTGATGAAGAGGGGGGGGGGGGCAGCTAATTAATGAAGTTGGACGTGGGGGGAATTTTTTCTTCTTGAGGAATTGTGGGGGAAAATGGCGGTTGTGGTGTCACGTGGTATCTGGAGAAAATACTCCCATAATGCACCATTTGTCAAAAAATCGAGGTCCATAGATCTAGTATTCGTCACAGGGAAATAGCATGGACCGCCATTTTATTATGGGCTGTACTGTAGTTGGAGTATATTCATAACAGATGGCGCTTTACTTTTGAAAGGGGTCTATTATGTGAGAATGTATGTTTGTTTGTCGAGTTGAATTAAATGGCAAGTTTTGTTACAAGCTTCCTGCTTCTGTAGTATTATTAAAACTTAAAGGTCTCTTCAATATTGAGTGGGATAGGGTGAATTGGAGGTTCGTGGTTCGAATCCCGACCAACTTGGTCTTTTTTTTATTATTATTTATTTATTGGTAAAGTTAAAAAGGCCGAGGTGTTTTTCTGTTGTTTTTTTTTTAATTTAGCTAAGTGTAATTTGTTAAGTTATATTATTGAAAATATAAAAAGGATCTAAAAGGAACTTTGACGAACTTTTCCAAAGTAAAAAGTTTGGAAAATTTGGCGCTTTAATTTAGAAATTATTGCATTTACTTTAAATTTTGTACATTAATTATAGTTCGTTTATAGAAATACATTTGCATGTAGACTGATAGTCTAATGCTTAACCCCAGATATATATAGAAATACATTTTCACCAATTTTGAATTACATTTTTTTTTCAAAATGTTGACATTTTATTTAAAAAATAATCAAGAAAAAGATGCCGTTTATGTTCAAACGTTTTACTTAAATTCCGGATAAAATGGTCATATTTTCTTTTTTAAATTTGCAAAATCCTATAATAAATTGAATTGTAACTTATTTATTTAAAAGGTATGGCTTAATTTTTTAAATGTTGCCAATTTCCAATGTTTCAAAAAGTTTTATTTAATTTCGATAAAATAGATTTAGCAAACCCCATAATTATTTTAGTAATTGAAACTGGGCAGTATTATTTCCAAGATCTTGAAAGAATTTTTTTTTCTTTTAAACTTTTATTCAAATTACTTTGTATAGTTTTTGGCTAACTCCTAATATGTTTCATTTTAATTTCACTTTCCCCCCCCCCCCCCCTTACTTTTTATAATATTTCTTATAAATATTTTGCGTAATGTTATTTTGAGAAAACAAAATATTCCGGAATAACTAATTGAATTCCGATAAGCCAGAGATAAATTGTGAATAGGAAATGATATACTGAGATTGAGGATCAGAAATCGGGAAAAGGGAAAAAAGAAATTTCCCCAAATTCCAATAGTTTTCTTAGAAAATTCTGCCATTAATCTAAATTGCATCCATTTTAGAGGCCTTGTCTAAAAATCTTTTACTATTTGTGGCCAAACTGGGGTTAGATTCCTCTGCTTTTAAAAGACCCTCATTTTTCCCAACAAATCCAATGTATTTCTGCTCCCTGATATACACTTTTCTATTGTCAAATATTATTTTCATGTTTATCGATTTATCGATATTAATATAATATCTGTGTGGGGACATCCCTCCATTTTCCCTTCTTCTTCTTTATATATTTCTTGCAGTTTATTTTTAGTGTAAAACGTGGAATTCCACTCATTGATGATTATGTTTTTATTGGTTTTTCCATGTATTTCTTCACATGACCAATGTATGTCCTATCCTACAAAGGTTTCTTTTTATATCTTATTTTATAAAATAACTGTAAATGTCAGTTTTCATAAAAATAATTCCTACTTTTAGGTTTATCGAAATTGTCATTTTTATTTTATTTGTATCTGTACGATTCAATTTAATTAATATTTTGAGAATCCTGGGGGTAATAAATCTACTGGAAAGGTCATATTGCCGTTAAAGGGACAGTCCCACTTTGTGACAAAGGAATCTTAAAGTTAAGATTATTAATAATAAAGATGGGCAATCTTATTAATTAGTAATTGCAGTTCATATATACAGTAATTCAGAAATCACCATGTTTCCAAAAAAGAGGATAGGCGCCATTTTTATAATAGTCCCCAACCCAGGCAGAATGGCGCTGTGTGCAAAGGGGGGTTGAACTTGGCTTCACTTTATCGCTATGGAATAGTTATTGGGCATTCTCTGTTAAAGGAAACATGTACACAAAAACTTACCTACGATTTAATGGAACCTTAAAGGGACAGTCCCACTTTGTAACAAATGAATCTTAAAGTTAAGATTATTAATAATAAAAAAGGGCAGTCTTATTAATAATTGCCGTACATCTACCTTAATTCAGAAAACACGATGTTTCCAAAAAAGAGGGAAGGCGCCATTTTTAAAAATAAGATTCATTGGCGAATCTTATACAAAGGTTCAAATTGGCTTCCGTTTAATTTTATGGAATATTACATGCATTCTCTGTTGGTAAAATTTGGAACACTCATGGAGTTTATTACTGGAATGTGTGCATGTGCACTTGGCAAAATGACTCCTAACATGGCTACCATCGATCATCGAGATTTTTGTCCGCGTTGCCATGTTTCAAAATTAATAACTATTGAATGGTAATTATTAATTAAATTTCAATTTCTAAGATCGTCTTGTATATTTCGCCTCTTTCTTGCTAAATATACTTGAGGTGAAGTGGGACTGTCCCTTTAAATCATTCTGAACTGTTTTGCCAATCCAAAAATTCAAATGTAATTGTTCTTTTAAATATTTTGACATTTACAGTTGATCTGTTCATCTGCTAAAAACGTTAGTCTACTCGAGACAGCCTAGCATGACTGCAACGACGTCATTGCAATTTGAAAGTAGATTTCCCACAATGCATTGCTTTTTTGAAAAAAAATGTGCACGTTGTGGCTGTTGAGCATTGTTGAGTCATGACATTCGTTTTGCCCCAATGCATTATGGGCAGAGCATGCACAAAATCTGATGACGTCATGCAAACAGTATGAAAGCGAGATTTTGCGCGAGCATTTATTTCACGTTGTTTCTGTCTGCTATATTTTTAAACTTCTTTTATTATTATTTAAAATAATACAAACATTATATAAATATAAATAGTGCCTATAATCATATAGTTTTAAACGAGGATTTGTTTAAAAATAAGTAAATTTTTGAGTACATATTTCCTTTTAAGCAAATTAACTTGTACACCATCAAGTTTATTACTAGAGGGATTGACAAAATGACTCCCAACATGGCTACTATATTAACCATCGAGATTTTTGTCCACATTGGCATGTTTCATAAATTACTAACTATATTGAATGGTAATCATAAACTACATTTCAATTTCAACTCTCTTCTTGTTTTCATCCCCCCTCTTTCTTGCAAAAAATGCTTGAGGTAAGGTGGGACTGTCCCTTTAAAAAGAAAAAATTAAAAAACAAAATGGCCACCAGGCACCTGTGATAAAATCAAATTGTGAAAGAAATCCGGTTTATTAATGATGACTTAGAGCAATTGATAGAGTGTTAAGTACTTGTCATGACATTAACCCATATACGACTATAGTTCATTATACACAGAAAATTTAATGAAATTTTTTTTGCAAAATAAAAATCAATATTTTGGTGAATAAATTTAATGTCTTTTTTTTTTCTTGCATTCCCCTTCCTTTCATGACTCATAATTCACTAAGGGTATACAGGGTCCTGGGGCGGCATTCTCGTCTTGTTTTTAACGAAATTCGTTAGCTGCTAACGACTGCCATGAAGCTGTCGTTACATAACGATTCGTTATTGCCGCATTTTCTCATAGGCGTGCGTTGAGCGTAACGAATCGAACGGAAGACTGGAATATACTTTTTTGCGATTTCCCTTCGTTTGTAGCTAAACGAATTCGTTTAGAAAGACGAGAATGCCACCCCTGTGTGGCGAATGGAAAATAATAATTTATGGATATAATGGGGGGGAGGTGGAAGGGGGTGTAAAATATATCCCCTTCCCCACATTTATGAAAAAGTTTGATCCTTTTTTTATAGTGAAGCGATTATATTTAATCACATTGAAATTAATGGTTTTTCATACTCTAATTATTTCGTTATTAAAAACATCCTCTTAAACTTTTATTTTTAATTTTGAACAATGCACCTGCACGCACTTTCCAGATTAATTCCTATTTAAATTTCTAATTGCGTTAATTTAATAATATGCCAGTGATTATATACTGCTGTCATGCGTTGCAGTGGATAAGTCACTGCACTTTGTTATTAACTTATTATCCATGAGATATTATAGTCATGTTTTTATTTTAATTTAATTCGTAATGTTTCAATGTGGTTGTGCTAGCCTACTGGAAAGTCAGGGAAATGGAAAGTTTTCAGGGAACAATTTTGCGGAAATTACATAAAATGTTATGAGAGAAGTTATTGAAATGCAGTTATTGTACAGTGTATCTGGCAATAGTAGGCCTATATATTAGTGGGGTAATTATGGAGGGTCGAGAGGGTATAACCCCTCTTCACATGCATTTAGAGGGAAAGTCACGCTTAATATATTTTAAAAATGTATGTTTAAAATTTGATAGAAGAGAAAGTGACAATGAGAAATTTAGTTATTGTGTGAACAAATACGAGTAAATTCAGGGCTCCCACTCTAAAAGTTGACATTTTAGGACATTTTAGGAAATTTTTTGCAAAATTATAGGACATTTTAGGACATTTATTGCAAAATTCTAGGACATTTTTTGCAAAATTTTAGAACATTTTAAGACATTTTTTGCAAAATTTTAGGACATTTTCTGCAAAATTTTAGGAAATTTTAGGACATTTTTTGCCAAATTTTAGGACAATGTAGGACATTTTAGGACATTTTTTGCAAAATTTGAGGAAATTTTAGGACATTTTTTTGCAAAATTTTAGGACATTTTAGGACATTTTTTGCAAAATTTTAGGAAATTTTTTGCTAAATTTTAGGACATTTTAGGACATTTTTCTGCAAAATTTTGGGACATTTTTCTGCAAAATTTTGGGACATTTTTTTGAAAAATTTTAGGATATTTTTTGCAAAATTTTAGGAACAATTTAGGACATTTTTTGCCATGTCCATGTTGGCATCAAGGAAAATGATGCCAAAATTGAATCATTTCAATGATAAACCTATCTTCCATTACTGACAGATGGCGCTAAACATTTCTGAGATTTTATAAGTCAAGTATTCATGATATCAGGCAATGTTTCACATAAAACAATTACTTACTATTATTTTTTACGTTTTCTTCTCATGTCTATAACATATTATTTATAATAGCATTTAAAAAGCATTTTGTCATGAGATGTGAAAGTCAAGGCTTATAATTTTAAAAGTTTTTCAACCCTTGGGGGATCGAGCTATCTGACCCAATCCCCCTTGAAGGGTACATGCAACGATACCCTCCATAAAAATGAATATTTTCATAATTTTTAAATCAAAACTGTTTGACAACATATTCTGAAGCTAATTTAATTAACTCATTTTTCTTTAAAAGTAATTCCTAATTGATCGGAAATTTCAGATGCTTTTGGAGTTTTGAGGATAAAAAAAAAGTTGTGAGCTTGAGATTATCCCCCCGTGGAATATTATTATTATTATCGTTAATTTTGAGTATTTTTATGATTTCGTACATCTTTTTTTATTTACATGATCTTGTAAATATCCGATGTGTGTATAAGCGTGATTTAGATTTAACGATATGTGCCCTATTAAATCGAATGATACACATGAGGTGTCCTGTTTATGACTCCTTAAAAATCGTTATTCCCGCTAAGGGCGCGGGGGGGGGGGGGGGGGGGGGGGGGTGCGCCCCCCCTTCCCTTCCCTTCCCACCTTCCCCCCCCCCCCCCCCCAACATTAGTTTGCACGCTGAGATTGTCAAATGTTATGCAGCCGTGGATGCACATAAGTATTACTGCGATATTAAATTTAGATACCCGAATTTCCAAGAAAGATTATTTTACTTTTTTTTTTATCTGTAGAAAATGAATCGATATTTTTCCTCTCTTTTCTGCCATTTACATCTGTTTCCAATTTCCTCCCTTTGCATCTGCTGGTACTGCTGCTGGCGCCCCCTATGCGTGTGTTCCGAGTTTCGGTAGTTTCCCATCGACCCCCTTGTTCCAGCACCACTTTAATTCCCCTTAAATGCAATATTTTTATTTTTATTTATTGATTGTCAGAAATTCGGGCTGCTTGAACTTTCCTGGAACTGTCATGGCGGATTGGCACCGTGCTGTGCATCATGGGAGAATGGTGGGACTGTCAATCAGCTGGTTTGAATTTAGCTGCAGGATTCCAAAATGCATAATTCCCGAGGGGTAGAAAATATTGGGGGAATCTTTTCATATGCATTTCACCAGGAACGGATCCAATATTGTTTTCGAGGGGGGGGGGGATGGTTAAAGGGGGGCAAACTTTCGGGAGAGAGGGAGCGAAACTTTGCCTCTCCCTCAACAATCGGCCACTATACAGTTCAGCAAGATTCGCTAAACTTTCGAAGATTCTTGGAGAATTGATTCAGTTCAGAAGGCGGGGCGTGGTGATGACGTCACAAGATGGCGGCTGACATTGACAAGAATCATTCGACTTTTCTACCCCAGTTCCTAGAATGCATTGCACCATGAAGCGTATTTTGGCGTGCGTATCCGATCATGCCCTTTTGTGGTCCAGTTCACACGAAGGTATAAACTCCACCGTAGGTTAGAACCCAACTGCGAAAATGCAAAATAGCTGCTCCTATTGGTTTTCCTGGGCCACTTTTTCTTCTATGCATAATTATGACCTAACTGTATAAAGTGGCAAGAAAATAGTGGCCTCAGGAAAGCTCCATAATTTCTTTAATCTCATTTGGTAGTCTAGATCATAGATCGTTATCCTACACGCAAAAACAGCAGACAGTGCAACAAAAACGCTTAAGGTTCAGACCCTGTTACCATTTAGTCACATCGCCAAAATACACCTAATGTTAGAACAGGTCAGAATTAATGGAATAAAAACAAAATGGCAATTGAAAAAGAAATGAGTTGGAATGATGCCAACCGAGAACCTGCATGATTGTGCTTGATCTGAAAGGTTCTCGTTTTTAATAGCGCAGCACTAAAAAAAAGGGTTAAAAATTTGAATGGGCTATAAAACATGTAATTGTGAGCTAGAAAACAATAGAGCACATCATACTAAGTTACGCGTACAATGACCGTTTGACCTTGAATTTTGCGGTCGATTACAGTCTCCACCACCAACCACAATAAATGGCACTTTTTAACTTTCTCCAAATCTCGTGTTTATTATCTGTGAAAAAAAAAGCACTCGAGTAAATGCGCTTTGTAATTCTAGATCGAATACCACTTTAAGGGCCAATTGTACCAGCTACAGTTAAATCTTAACACTGGGTTATTTTGATCATGTGACCGATTTGGGCCAATGAAAATTCAGGAAAGTAGAGAAAACCTAAGCTTAACAGTGGGTTAAAGTTAACCCTTGTTGGTACAAATGGCCCTAAGGGCCAGTTGCACCAACCACAGTTTAGTTTTAATCCTGGGTTATTATGACCATGTGACTCATTTGGGCCAATGGGAATTCAGGAATGCAAAGATAAGCTAAGATTAACATTGGGTTAATGTTAACTCAATGTTAAATCATTTAATCACAACGTTCAAACTGGTTAAAGCAGTATAAATATGGTTCGATCAACCATAATCCTTGGTACATAGTTCCCTAACCAACACTTGTAATCATTGAAACATTAAAATGGATACTGTCTGGTAATGTACAGTCCATGGCTTATCATGAGCTCATGCATTATCACTGACCAAGCGTTATACCCAATGAAAAAATACTGCAGTTTTTTTTCGAAAAAACTGCAGTCTTAAACTGCAGAAAAACTAGTTTTTTCTGGAAGTTTATGAAACAAAAAAAACCTACATAATTTTTGCAGTTTTGTTTTTTCTGCAGTTTTTCTGCATTCTTTCTGCAGTTTTTCTTATCACTAGAATGTGGAAAAACTGTAGAAAAACTGCAGAAAAAAAACTTGCACGTTTTTTACAGAAAAACTGTAAAAATTATGTAGGTTTTTGTTTCATAAACTTCCAGAAAAAAAAACTACAGTTTTTCTGCAGTTTAAGACTGCAGTTTTTTCGAAAAAAAACTGCAGTATTTTTTTCATTGGGTAGTAACTATTAAATTGGAAATCTTTAAAAGGGAAAGTCCCAATTTGTACAAAGTGATGTTTAAATGAAAGAAGATAAACTCATTTGTTATGTGATGCAAACTGACCATGAATAAGATCATGATTTCTGGAAAAATATTGGCCCTCGGATGACATTAATATCTTTATCGCCAAAAGTGCCTCCAAGTAAGTGCACACTACTATAATCTCAGAAAATTTTCGCCATATTAAAATTGTAAAAAATTGGAACTATTTTTCAAATATCATTAGGCCTTTATATATTATTTTTTTTTATTTACTGTGCAATATTGCATAAAAAGAAAGTGAAGCCAATTTTGAATGATTCTAATTGGGACTCTTTAACCCATTACTAACAGATGGTGCTAAAACTTCTGAGATTTTATGATTGTGGTATTCCAAAGGTCAGGCAATATGGCGCTGCCCATGTTTTACTTAACAATGGTGATTTCTCATTAATACTATTAATTTAATTCCAATATTATTATTATTTTTTCTATGTATTTTAGTTCTAATGCCTGCACTATACAGATAACAATGACCGCTTTGTCCCTTTTGGCATAGGCCTATATTCATTTTATAAATGCATAATTTCATATTTATTTTCAATACATATACCAATTACAATTACTTTCTTAGTATACATATGAATCATTACCAGCACAAGTGCATAATTCCTGCTTATAATAATTTGCTAATTATGCATTAATTCAGATTTATGTTTTGATATTATATTGGCTAGTCAACTGTGGACTTTTTATTTGCATAAAATTTATATGGATCATAGCTTTAATTGCAATTAAATAATATTAATTATTTAGCAGCAATAAAACAGATACTGGTAATTATAGAAATCATCTGCGTAGCCCCGCCCCCATTTTAATGAAAAGTTTAAATTACATTCCGGGCGTAATTCGTTAAATACATTAAAAGTATTTAAGTAATGTGACAGAAATGCATTGGTTAACTGCAATACACCTCCATCAAAAATACCCCATAATGCACTATTTGACCACAAAAATTCAAGTTTTCGGCCATTTTAGTATTCATCATAACCGGTAGATGGCTCTTTACTTTTGAAAGGGGAGTTACCGTATACCAAAACTTGATTTGTACATGCATTTGTAAATTTGTAGGATTTGTATTACCAGATGTGTGTACAAATTAGAATGATATTTAGGACTTGTAAATAATAATAGTAAATAAATAAACAAAGAAACAAGTCTGCGCATGTTCAATGGACTTTTTTAATGCTTTTATAGAAAAAACTCGAGTGTTTATCTTTAGACAGCTGTGATGTGCTTGATAAGGGATGACATGGAATCCATTTCCTACATTGAAAATGGGAAAATCGAGAGGCAGAAGCAGTGGCAATGTCAAGGTGGTTCCATTGTACTCACTGGTGATTTAATTATATATGACAAGTGGCAACCAATTAGATTTCTGAGTAAAAACGTGACGGAATCTTGGAAAGAAGAGTATTATAGCCTATATTTACTTTCTTAAAATCCATCAAGGGGTTGCTAATCAGTCCTATTCCTGGAATTCTTATCAGCAGCTCCTCTTTGGGAATAGAGAAATTGCTATTTACATGCTAATATAAATGACAACACTCGTGCTCAAGGATAATTTTTTTTAGTCCTAAACACTCAAAAAAAAAGTTTTTAATGTTTATAGCCAATTATAAACGCGCATATATTACCTATCAGACGCCATTTTGTTACTCGATTCCGTTCTGATCTCTTTTACCTTATATGTCTATAGAAAATCCTCAATTTACACTTATTCTTAGGAGTTTATTTAGCTTCAACTTTAAAGAAAGCTAGATTTCCCGTTGAAAAATTGGTTTCTCACTGGGAGACGTGTTCATCTTTTAAGGGGGCTGTCCACACTTTTTAGAGCATGCATGCTCCTACGGGAACCTCCATGTTAAATAAAAGCACAAATTTCTCAATAATGGCTAAACATAAATTGATGGGGTTTGATTTTTATAAAAGACAATTAAATTTACTAAAACGTGGAGTATGATTTTTTTGTTTATCTGCCCCGTGAGCCGTACAATCGGGCAAA
>JAQIXP010002778.1:0-14339 GCA_034700285.1 Proteroiulus fuscus
CACCTTATTGGTCAACTTTTGGCAAATGACCCACCCACCCAACTGCAAACGTCTTTAATGAACGGCCCCTAATTGCATTTTAAGAAAACGGACAATCACGGAATAATAGTTAAAGTCATTGGTTGACAATTTGGTCTTCCATACTTGAGGCATGTGCATGTTGCAGCGTGTGCTATTTATGCAAAATAGTCTTGTGAAGTTTTTGTGTTTGTCCAAATTTGTGAGGTATTTTTCTGGATATTTCTTAAATAAATAGGTAAGCAAAGTAAATACAATTTAGTTATCGTCAATTGGAGCTTTGTTGACGGAGTGGTAACAGTGATTGACGACCTTTAATATTTTTTTTTACCATTATATGTCATTTACGTAGCGTTTAACACCTTCGAAATTTAACAGTGAAACGGCCACGCGCCGAAGGCAAAAGCAGACAGATTGCTCCAATACTTTTTGTTGATATTTCCGAAAGACCAACAGGCAAGTATTTTAAGGTTATTGTATATATGTATTGATAGTTGATAGATCGAAAGTTATGCTCGGTGAATGTTGCTATGGCTAATGCCATTTTGCCAAATCCTGGATTCTGCTGACGAAATTTTTTGCACCAAACTAGGGCTTCACTGTATACGCTTAGTGTATGAGCCACCGGTCCCCTCCTAGAGAGATGCGATATATGGATGGAAACCTCATGACTTTTATTTAAGGAGTCCAAATATACTGCTTAAAAAAGCTTTCTACAGCAAGGAAATGACAAGATGAAAAGGCCCATAGGATAGTGGGCGTTATCCAACATACCATCCCCCACGGAACATTTGACTACAACATTACTGTGGCCCCCGTGTTTTGGGGGAAAAGAGACATCGTTGGTTCGAAGCGCTATCGCAAGCCCGGTTGCGGCGACCGTGCGTAAGGGCCACCGTAGTTCTGTGGGGATGTTATGTTGGATAGTACCGGATAGTGTACGTTTTAAAGCAAATAAAAATAACAATGCTGAACCGATACTATACTCTTGTTTCAACTTAAGAAGGACATATTGATAGCCGTTTTACCGGACGTTTTCCTACAAAAATGCACTGTTGCTTCAAAACTAATATATATTTATTGCAAATAAAAACATGCAGTCGAAAAGCCGTACATGCACTATGATGCTATTTTTTGTTTATATGACTTATAGTTCCCCACGAAAACGTTAATGTAGCTATGGATCGTTTTACTATGAGTTAACGTGAGTGCTGTGTCAAGAAATATGGAAAAATGTTCCAATAGTCGTCAAAGAATTGACGGATGATAGGCGAGCACATGCCCTCATGCAATGCAGCATGCACGCGGTATTGTCACGTTCATTTTGTAGAAGATGGCTCAGACGGTGGGGCGTTTCCCTTACGTTTCCCTAATCTCTTACAATTTACATGTGGGAACAGTTTAGACTGTGTTTGACTTAAGCACAGTCCTCACACCAGCCATTCCATTTAGGATGGGGGTAACGGCCCGAATTTGTATGCTTCATATACGTTTCATTTACAACGGACTGTTTCTGTCACCATCGTAAAGAATTTGTTTCTGTCCCAGATGTACCACGTTTTTTTCTTCTCCTCAAAAAGTGTGCCAATCATTCTTTGTGTGCACGTGGTACATGTATTGTTTATAGCGAATGTTGCACTTTGCTCCTCGTGCACAGGGATGCAATATAGCCTCGAATGAGTCTGAGTTCAGACACACGCCTTTCATTGGCTGTAAGAAGTTAACCAAATTGTAATTTGTATGTTGTAAGGTCTCGTTGAGTTTGTTTGCCTTTGGTGGAGTTCTTGATGGAGGGAGAAACTCATCCTCACATCAGACGAACGTCAAGAATGAAAAAAAAATCTTACGATAGACAGTCGTTCTTGACACTGTCTATCAGTGTCAAGAACGACTGTCAAGTGACTGTCAAGTGTCAAGTGAAACAGTCTAGTGAGGACTTAGCTTTATAGCTAAAAATGCCAGGTAGCACTATCGATCACGCAGACCCACCTAAATCTATTGTCCACCGTGGACGTTCGAATTTTGTAGGTGTTGCTTCAGCGCCTTGCACACTTCATGTTAATCTATGAGCGAAACAGGTCTACCAGCATTGCTGGTAGTTTTTATCTACTAGTCAAATCCACCTTTTTTGGAGTGGCATGAGACATCATAGCCTTCTAGGGGTATATTCGACTTATTGGTTTATTCATATGTCACTGAACATAGACCCTGAAACTTTGCTTTCCCCACAGCTAGTTTGCATGCACACATGTTTAGTGGCATAAACTCCATAGAGAGCATGTGCGGTAGGGAAAGCTACATTTCAGGGTTTATGTGCCGCGACATATGAATTATAACCCGGTAGGCCTATACTTCCCCATGATAGCATTGAATGTTGACATGGGTACCATTCTACTTATAACGGGATGATGTGAAAGCTGTGTCTAGTAGAATGGGAAAGGGTTCCAATCTTGGTCAGCAATATGGAGGACGACAAACGAGGGCATGCATGGGCATTCATTAAAATGGGGGAACACTACAGTGTTTAACTTACCGTTAAAGATCTAATATGAACCGGCTTCAAATACAAGCCGGGGCTTATATTAGATAATTTGCAGCTGTCTCAAAATGCCAGGTAGCACTAGTGACCACGCAGATCCACTTCAATTTAGGGCTCCGTGGTCTTTCGAATTAATATTGCACGGCGCTGTGGTATGTCTTCAGAGCCTGGCACACAATGCTGTGAACTTTAGTCCATAAAATCTGTTCTTCCAACATGCAAAATTGACAAAATGATTATTTTTTACCCTCAAAGTATATTAGCAAAGTTACGTTTAGCCCACTATCTATCACACTAATTAAATTAGGACAGTGGAATTTATATTCAATCTGTCAAAACTGTAACGGAAGGAATTTTTTTTTTAATTTCTACTTTTAGATTTGTGATTATTAAATATCGGTAGGCAAATTGCTTTATAGGCCAAGACTGTTTAAAAGAGACATAATCCGTTAATTTAAAAATTTTCTTAAATTTTGAATACCTGTGGATTATTAATAAATGTTATTGGTATTACAAGCTGATTTATTAATTCTAAAAAAATCATTTATTTTGAAAAAAAAGTATTCTATAAAATGTGTATAAAAGCAAAAAATTTTATTAATATTTCAGTAATATCCTACATTTGTGGAAAGGATTCCTATTGCTTTTCTGTATTTATGATCAAAATTTTGTAATATTCTTATATTTTGGAAAAGAAGCACCTTATATTTTATTTCCTAATTATTATGACAAACACATCATTATGGGGCATATTGTGCACAATAATATCGGTAAATTATGTCTTGATTTCTCAAAACGTGGAATTGTTTCAACTTGATTGAAGGTTCTAAATTATAAGTAGGCTACTATTTTTGTAGTCGTTTGATTTAATTGAAACCGCAAAACTCATATTCAAAGTGTCTTAGTTTTGAATGATCATGTTTTGTGTCCCTAGTGTATTTTAAAATGCGACGGCCTGCCGATATAAGTAAAATTTAAAATATGAATTTTTATATTTTAGGCCCCGTAATTTTCTGACGCTGTTGGACATCATCTCAGATTTATATTGAGCAATGGTCAACATTCTACAATGGCCTACTTTGAATATGGAGAAGAGTTAGCATGACTTTCAAGGCTGTGACGTCTGCATTGGTTTGGTTAAACCTGGGATACAATGGGGAAACAAAACGCATGCAGCAAAGAAAAATCTAAGGAAGATGGATGTAATCACCTTAAAGCTCAGCACTCAAGTAAAACGCCAGCTGCAGGAAAAGGTTCTATAGACAATGCGAAGGAAGTCAAGAAGAGAAAAGTCTCCAATGTGAAGGTCAAGGAGGATGGCCTTGGTCTGGAACCTACTAAGGCTAATAAAAGCGGTGCTCCAAGTGTGAAATCTCATGCAACTCATTCTAAATCTCCAAAACACCGATCAGACAAAAGAAAATCATCAAAAGATAAGCAAAAATTGTCAAGTTCTTTGGAGCAAGGCGAAATTCGGGAAGAGCCACCTACCAAAATTGTGAAGCTGCTACCAAAATTGACAGAGAATACCGCTGCAGAAGCACCTTCTGTTGAAATCCATCAACAGAATTCCAGTCATGGGCATAGAAGGCATTCGCATTCCAAACACGTGCGTAACAAAAGTGGCCACAAGAAAAGAAAGAAAAAGCACTTTCTTGACCCGAAATTAAAAATGAATAGTCAAGTAAGTCTAGAGGTAGTGACACTCGAATTCATTCAAAACTGGTGCTTGGGAATAGGAGGCGAAATCTCACAAGGTCCAGAATTATCGTTGTCGTTGCCGACGATAGCCGAACCTTCACAAGAACAGTCCCATGCGCCTCCGACAAAAATTTTGAGTGCAACAAAAAAGACGCAAGCTTTGCCAAAATCTTCATTAAAAAGTATAATTTGCCAGGAGCCACTAACAGATCCGGCTAGCACATCATCAGGGCCAACAAAGGCAAAGAGAAAATTTTCATTCTCTTTGGAAAAGGAGGCTAAATTGCTTTTACCAAAAAAGCAAAAATTATCAGACTTGCCGAAGGAAGAAAGGAACCATCGTACGAAGGCACCACTCATATTTTCCCCTGCAGAAGCTGTTGATGCCATCATTGCCAGTGTTAGTCAAGCGCCCACTGAAGAGAGGGATTCCAATTTAATGGACGAACCCATTAACAGGATAGATATGAGCTGTGATTCACATGCAGATCCTTCCAGCATAAATTCTGTGATGACTGATGACAGCAAAGTGCCGGACTCTTTGAAGCAAGGCAAAATTCATATGGAGCCAGCATGCAGTTCCTCCATTTTACGAAAAAAGAGGCAAGAATTGCCAGACTTGCTAGAAGAACAGAGTAATTCTGCACAATCACCTCCTGCTGAAGTTGTGCCAGCAAGGCCCAGCCATCGTACAAAGTCCCCACTCATGTTCTCCAGTGCCGAAGCCATAGATGCCATCATTGCCAGTGTAAGTCAAGCACCCACTGAGGATAGTGGTTCCGCTTTAATGGACGAAATCATTAAGATGATAACTATGCGCTCTGATTCGCACGAAGAACCTTCCAACAGCATTTCTTTGGTGACCGGTGTTAGTAAAGTTATAACAGAATCCCAGGAGAGGCATGAATCTTCAGTTGAATTAATTAATAATTTTGTTCGGTGCCAAACGAAAAGTCCATCTGAATCGATGCATCCCAGACCAATATTTGGAATGAAGTTGGAAAAAGAGAGCAAAATGGCAAAAGCAAAATCGATGGCTGCCAATCAGCATGGTCAGGCTTCTTCAAAATATTATAAAATTCCCACCAGTGCTATCGAAACTGAAGGGAAGTCCAAAACCACAAGTGAGAAGAAATCAAGCCCTAGTAAGGATAATCAACTCGGCCCCAGTGACATAAATTCTGAATTAAAAAAGAAGTCAAGCAAAAACAGTAGCAAAAAAGCAACAGCAACTAGAGGTACCAAGTTGGTTAGTTTAAATGATGTGAATTCAGATTCTGTTGCTTTGAAGGGAACGCCAGATGCTGAAAAATCACGCAAAAAGCAGGTTAAGAATGTGGAAGGTGCAACTAAACTACCTACATCAAGCAAATCTCCTGGACAGAGTAGCCTACATTCTGCATTGCCAAAGAAATCCTGCCAAAAGCGAGATGTCACGACAAGCAATTTAAAGGCATCGGATACAACATCTGCAGAAGTGGAATTGGCTGCTTCTAGTGCCCTTAACCCTCATTCTGGTGATTCGAGCAAGAAATCTGGAGCTTCAGATGATGTTCCTTTGAACACTGCGAGGAGCCAGAATTCCGGGATCTCATGTGAAGTGCAATTTCCTTCTTCGGGTGATTTAAGTAATGACATATCAAAAAAGAAATCCGGCAATGCAAGAGCTGCGAAAGCAGGCCCTTCTAAGATAAAGAAATCCACCACCCCAGAAATTATTAAATTACCTGCCAATGCTGTGAGTATCGTGAATAAAGACGTTTTCGAAAAGAAGCCTTGCACTGCAAGTCAGGCGATACCAGGCACTCGCAAGATAAAGGAAGGTACATCAGCGAAAGATAGCAAATCAGTAGAATTAAAAAAAAGATCTGGTGCTGCAACTGAAGTGAAATCGAGTTCGGTGAAAAATAAGGCACCTACGTCAAAGGAAAATGCTAAATTAGCTTCGAGTGAGGTGGTTATCAAGGAAAAGACGGTAGTTAGACAGGAATCAGTGCTTAATAAACCACCTGGAAAGAAACCTGACAGTTCTGTAGTGAAAAGATCTGACAGTGCGCGTGGCAAAGAAGCTGCATCTAATAGCAAGATATTTCGCGCGTCAACGGAGAAGGAATCTAGCTCCAGGAATCAAAGCAAACCTTTTTCCACTGTGAAAAAGGGAGATACCTCCACAAGGAAAAAAAAGTCAAAGGAAAAGGGAGTTTGTGCTGTCACAGAATCGGACATTGTCTTGACTAGCAGTCGTAAAAGATGTGGTGATGAACGACCTCACTCTCTCAGTTCTCGGAACTGTGAAAATGTTCAAAAAAGCTCCTGGGAAAATGAAAGTGGCTCACATGACAGGGAAATCAATGCTGGTGATAGACAATCTCCATTAAAAAATCAACCGGAAAGCTCGTTTGACGGCGACTTTCTTGATTTGGAGAGATTGTATGACTCGTTGGAAATGGATGTGGAAGCAAGGAATGACCTGAAGGAGACGAAAACTGGCCTGGCCAAAGGAGTTCTTAATGACAAGGTGAAAGGAAAGGTGTTGGATTGGAATGCAGGGATTCTTCACATCCCAAATCTATCCAAGGATGCGGAAATACCTATGCCTTCAGATGCCGTGGATCTGGAAATCAGGATTTACGACCCTGTCAAAGAATTTGAGACCGATTATGAAGCGTCGGAAAGGGAAAGCTATATTGACGACCTTCTGAAGGATTATGACCCGGACTGTGAGGTTGCTGTTAATCAGGAAAAAGGGGATACACCTAACGTGGCCATGAGGACGCCTAGTCCTTTGTCACCCGTGGCTCATTCCGCCTCGTTAGTGTTTGACTATTCGCCGTTTTCAATGTCTGCCGTGCCTAGTCACATCTCCTCGGCCTCTAGTCCCATACCATCTGACGATGACTGTGTCTCCATGAAGAGCGTCTCCTCTTCAACCAATGCAGTCGAGCAGCCTCCTGTCGAGGAGGAAAAGCGGCTACAAGACGCACCCGTTGAGGAAGTCATGGAGACTGTTATGGAGCTGGGGAAATCGGTCAAGAGAAATAAAATCGCTTTTGACCTGCCTGATTTGGACGACGAGAGTCGAGATCGATTGGGATGGAATATGGATGGCGTCAGTGTGATTGCCAATAACAGTCGGCACGAGGATGAGGATGCTTTGTCTCTTCTTGCATCTGAGGGTTCATTGTTCGATGCAGATTTTAAAGAGGCGCCATCAGACACTCCAAAACGGTATGCTTGCTTTGTTGTTATTATTATTAATAGTAACAAGGGGTAAAAATAAAAATAAAAATGCCAAAACTTCAGTTGTGCATTTGGAAACCCAATTTTTAACTTTTGTTGTTTGGTAAATAGCAACAAAAACTGTTTCATTTGAAAGCCTTACTGAATGCCTGTTTACGTTAGCAATGTTCACTGATAAGAAAAAGAAATCTGTTTTCTTGGGAAACATTTCTGCAAAAAATAAACAAATAAATGTTCTACAGAAAACTTCACTTTTTCTAAAGTTTAAAGTTTATTCCCCTATACCTGGAAATATTAGGGAAGTTGTGATAACTTAGAAATGTCAGGCAAATTTCACATTTTTGATAAAAGTCATGGAAATCGGTTATCTGCCAAATACAGAAAATAATATTTTGCATACTGTAGTGTTTCAACCTGTAAACAGGTAGGAAATTTGGTAAATTATTGTCTAAATTAGGAAGTTATGTAAATATATGGCCAATTTTTCTTCCACTTTCTGAAAATTTGTGCTTGAAATGTCAGGGAACTTGATCAAAAGTACATTGAATGAACTTTCTTCTGAAATATTCCAGCAAAAAATTGTGGTTTCCCTATAGAGGAACTGTTTTACTTGACAATTGTCACTTAACATCTGAAAAACTGCAGATTTTTACAGTTTTTCTGCAGTTTTGTTTTTCATAATGCGAGAAAATGCTGAATTGTTGCCTTTACTGTGGAAGTTTTTTTGCAAGACTGTTTCTCTCTTAACAATTTTGGACTTTAAACAACCACAAAGTTTATTTAAATTAATTGTCATCCGCTAACTAAGCTAATTATGATTAATTTTTTTAAATTTTATTCCAGTAATAATCGTTCAAATAACACGCAAAATCACGTACGATATTTTTTTATTTGCAAGTTTAAAATTTTTAGTAATAGTTTGATAACTAGGATTGCATTAACTACCTCTGTAAAGATAATGTAATTATTTTCCTTGGCTTTAAATATTCCAATTAAAAACAGGAAATTATGCTGTTTCCAGAAAATATTTTTTGGATGTCCAATTAACATTTTAATTTCTTTTCCGTTTATCATTTTATTGTCTTCATTTTAAAAAAAAATTAACTTGTTATAAGGCGAGACTCTGTTAAGTAACCCATTAACAGTTCCTTATCCCAAATGTCTGATAGTTAGTCCATATGATATTTATTTTCAAAGTAAAAATATGATGCTTTTTTGCCTCATTGTAACTTATCTGCAATTAAATTCTTGAATGAAATGAAATGCTGTATATTTTTGTAGCTCTCCCTCAACCCTTGCCAGAAATTTCATCAACTCGGGGCGAAGTAACGCCAACTCTCCGGTGCGAACGGCCGTCGTCAAACCAATCATGGGATTTCCTCAAGTGAACACCATTTCATTAGCCGATGACTTTGATGAGAGTCCAATACCAATGGAGTTAGACGGCTGCAGTGACAACAATAGGCGGAATGAGGCTTTGGACGAGTATGCTGGATTGAGCACTGCGCAGTTGCTTGTGAGTGCATTTTAAAATGTCTATTTATTTCAATTCACAATTATTACAGGGTTACCACTACCTGGAATGTCAGGTAATGGTCAGCTAAATTAGTTGTGGGATGTCATCTTCAATAGAGGAATACTGGGGTCAAAGACGTTCTACATTTTTTATAGTTTTAGATTCCAAACATGTTGCAAATTATGTTATATTTATATAATTTCTGAAATTTTCTTTTATATTTTCAAAAACTCCTCAATTTTAACTTCTTATATTTACTGAAAAAAATTCTTACAGTATCCTTATATTCTGGGGAAAAACAGGACTAGGGGCCTATGTTAATAACAAAAAATTGAAATAAATCTGGAAAAAAATTTGGGGAGAAATATAAACATAAATATACACTGTATGTATATTTTTGATTGTTTGTGCAAATTCATATATGTATGTTTTTTATTTTTTTGGAAAAAAGCTTATATAATATTTCTATATTTAGTGAAAATATTCCTTAGAATAAAATTCCTATTATTTTTCTTCAATTTTTGAAGAAATTCCTATAATAATGATACCGGGCTGGCTGTTAATAAAAAAATAATAATAATAAAATAATAATAAAAAATTATCTTACATTATTACAGTAATTTTTTTTAGTTTTTTATTTTGACAAATTCATATAATATTCCTAGATTTTTGGAAAAGATACCTGCAAAATTTCTATGCTGTGATTAAACTGTTGTTATATTTCCTGTATAGGACAGCAAGCATTTAATTACCGAAAATATTATTTGCTCAATTTTATATTATCTAGTTGATACGATAATTTTGGTAATGACTCAAGTGAGATTTATAAACGGCAGTTGACAGAATCGTGTAACAGATTCAGGGTTTATAAAAATTCTGATGTTTTCGCTTTATTAATTAATTCATTTTTTTTTTTCAATTCAGGATGAGTTTGAAGACAGCATCGAGAGTAATCGAATCAAAGATTCCATTCGGGTGTTCAGCATTTTGAATACAAAAATGGTTGGCAGTTTAAAATTCAAAAAACTGGATGATCTACTCACCAGAACGTCATCAGTAGGAATACTTTCTCCAAAATTGCTCGAAGAACTCATGGTAATAGGTATGTAAAGGCTTTTTTTAATTCCTATATTTTTTATTTATAACTCTGGGTGCGACATATACCTGCTAACATGTTCTACCAAATTGAGCTGTTTCCAAATAAGTATTTATTGAATGGTAAGTACAGTTAGCATTTTAATTGGCAGTTTAAAATTAGCTTGTAACAAGGCGAGTCTTTCCCTTTAATTGCACTTGGGCACAATAGCCTCATGAAAATTTTAATTAAAAATATATAATTTGGGGAAAAAATGTATCCTATCACACGCACATAATAGGGCAAATACTCCTATTGCATTCCTATATATTATTTGAAAAATAATTAATATAGTATTCTTAAGTTTTTGAAAAAATAAATTGTTTAATGTTGAAATATATTTGCAAATAATATTTAAAAAGTCAGATGGCATTCCTATACTTTTTGGCAAGAATTTGTGTTATATTTTGGGCAAAACTTCCAGTAATTAATTATTCGATATGCCTGTATTACTTGAATGAAACTTACTATTTTGTAAAATCAGTCTCTGAGCCCGGCTGCTATTTGAGCCCAGGCTACTGTTATTATTCCTGGCCTACACTTGACTCTGTACTGTATTTTTGGATATTTAAGTTTAGGAAGAGAATGTATCAAAACTGTATGCAGATTATCCCCATATACTGGTATCATCGTCTTAAAAATTGCCATACATAACAATTAAAAGACAGAGAGATTCCCTATGTAAAAAACCCCTACACGTGACTTTTTCATCGTAAATGACCAAATAGTAGCCCGGGCTATTGTTAGTCAGATTTACTGGGGACACTCACCTTCCCCCCCCCCTTCTTCGCTACTATTTGGTCCTTTACAGTATATTATTTGAAAAAAACAACTTGTGTTTGGATTCCTATATTATAGGCAAAAACTAATTCCTATAGTATTCATATATTAAAAATCTTTTTGTATTTCTATATTTTTTGAGAAGTTTCATGTAATGTTCCTTTATTTTTGGGGAAATAAAATGTAGGCCTATGTTTTATATTGTATTGCAAGCATGTATTGAACATGTTATGCACATAAAATTAGGGTTTCATACATCAAGAGGTATCATGAATCGTGGTTTTCTTTTTCTTTATTTTCAGTTATTAAAGCGCTTCCTTCCTTTGGTGACCGGCTCGATAACCAAATAACTGTTTTTAGAAAGTTCCTCAAAACGATCATAAATTGTGAAAGGACTCACCCTTTGAATCTGTTCACGCACAGACCAAATGGAATACGCGACAGTGCAAATCTCACATTTGTGTATAATGACATCTTGCTGGCTTCCATCAATGCTAATTCAGCGCAGGTTTTGCATTTACATCAGGATGGCTGGAAGATTGGTTTCGTGATGCCGCCTGTAGTTATTCGCGCGCTACTGGCAACCTACCATGACAGCAATTTGACAAAATATGCACAGCAGATTTACCGTGTTGGATGCCTAATGAACATCTATCCCATCATATACGTACGTACCTTGATATATTCGTTCACACCTTGAAATGGAGCAAAGCCATCCATGAGCCATCTATGGCAGGTACATGCAAGGGCGGATTTCATTGCCCTCCATAATCCTAACCATGTTGACCATGCCGTGAAGACTCGGGCACGATTACAGTCCAGCACATTATGAAAAAGCATAGGTGGGGTTTCAAATCCCAAAAATCAGTGACGTTTTTAGCCATCTTTTTATTTCCTAGTATCACCAACGCTCAGTAGATGGTCCTAGACAATAATCCATTTCAAGGTGTGCTCGAGTATATTGGCTATATTATGGTTGACTTTTTGCATGCATTGAAGGGCATAGAGTGTGGCCTTTTAAAAAATAACCTAGATTATTTTAAGGAAAAAAAAATTTATTTGAAATTTAGCTTATTTGGTTCAAAAATCGTGATTTTTTAAGTAAAATTTGAAATTGTTAAGATATTGTTTTTAGAAAATGTGATTTTTACCAAAATTGTAATTTTACGCTCATGATTTTTAGACTGGAAATCAACTTCAAACAGAGTTGTGATTTGAGAAATCTGGGATTCATTGCAAAAAAAAATTAATTTTTTGGTCAAATAATCTAGGTTACAAGTCAATAAAAATCTAGATTATTTTTTTTAAAGATATAGATTGGTTTATATCAGTTCGATATTTCTTCTGCTGCCTTTTATTTGAGGGTGCTATTCATTACAAATCACGTGGATAGGAATCTGGTAACAACAGCCTACTCTGCATCATTTACCACAATACAAACTCATAAGTTTGCTTTTGAAAATAGTTGAAATTCTGGCAAAAAGGATTTAAAAAAACTTGAGAAAACTGCATTTTTACTAATGTAATGGTTGATAATCTGTAAATTACCTTCTGTACAAAACCTGTGCAAAAACTGGAGTTTTCCTGATGCACGCTCATTATATCAGTTTAAAAACTGCAGTTTTTCTACTGTATAACTGTAGAAAAACTGAAGTTTGTTTATCGTATTTAAATCTGTGAGTTTTCTGCTGTAACAATGTGGAAACATTGCAGTTTTTCCTGATGAAATGCTATTGGAAAATGGTAGTTATAAAGATGTTAATAATATTTTGTGGGAAAAGTGCTTAATTTTCGCTGTGAAACAGTGTAAAAAGTTACTGTTTCGAATTTAAAACTGCAGTCTTTTTTCAAATGTTTTTGCCCTATGAGAATTGTATGTGTTCCATAATAGGCTGGATTTTCTGCACTTTTAGCTTTGAAGAAGCTTCAAAAATGTTGCAGTTTTACTGTGGAACACTTTTTTGTACCCATGACCTCCCTGGATCCACTCTTGTGTGTCCACCTGAATGTTAACAGACCCGTGATTTAAGAAAACTTTCAATGAAATTTTTTGTTTTTTTTGTTTTTATTTTACCAAAGCTCACCGATTGGCCATTTTGCCTGAAGTTAAGATCTTACTTCACGGAGAACGAGATTGAAATTATTATGAAGGACTTTGTGGCCAAGGTGGCCATCATTACCAAGGGCGATTTTTTTAAGTCATATGGACCGATGAGCGATGACCGAAAATACACCGTCTTCATTAAGGTGGAGGTAAGCTTGAAACTGATTAAGATAGAATAAGATCACTGAACAGTGATTTACTCCCCAAAACATTTCCAAATCTACTTTGTCACCCGCTGCTCCTATTGCATTTTTCTTTGTCAATCAGCAACAGGAATTTTTAGATAAGCGCAATACCAGGGCACTTAGCAACGCAGATTCCTCCATAGATGCCGTATTTAAACGCATTTGCAATGCCCTCAGAAGATTAGGCGTGAGAGATTACGAAGAGCGAATTAGCAGCCGGATAATCCAGATCCCAGGAAATGGTTTAACACCGATGATCTCCCGAGAAAGACATCGGGTAAGGATTACATCCCTCCTCTTGTTCTTCTACTTCCCTTCCTTTCTACTAGGTCTGCAGACTTTGCACTATGCCATCTACAGTTGGACATTCATTGTCACCTTAGTTATTTCTAATTACTTTATTTGTGTATTTCAGAATACCTCAGAATTGCTTGCAATCCGAAAACAACATTGGAATGCACCCGTTTTTAAGCACATGTATGCTACTCCATTTGAAATGAATCCATTTTGATTCAAACTATATTTTACTGGCTGATGTTCAGCCGCATTATTACATAAGTGATGCCGATGCACTGTTTATTATGAGCTATTCTCAATGTCCTTCATTGTAAACATAGCATCGTTCTGTGTTCCTTAGTTTGCATTGTACATGTTCATACTTTCATTCATTTGCTTCTAAAAAATATGAAAAGGTTTGATAAAAATCAAACAAAACCTACCAATTTATTTTTTTTTATTTTGCATAGTATCGTTATGAAAATAATGGAAATTGTTTTAGTCAAAGGAGGAAAGCAAGGGGGAAAACACTGACGATGAAAGAGTTTAAAATTGTCAGGTGTAGCTGTTTTGTTTTTACATGGATCTGTGGATTTGGAATTTTTTTTTTTTTATATAAGTTGACCAAATAGAATTTGTTTATGGAAAGGGTTTTGGTGATTTTTCATAAAAAAACGTTTTGCTCAACTAATGAAATGTGGTACTGAATTAATTATCTGTTATAAAGTTATCCAGCAGTAAAATTCGTGCCACAATAAACTACAGAAATGCCTTAAGGGGGCTGTCCACACTTTTAAAAAATGCATGCTCCTATGGGAATCTCCATGTTAACTAACGGTACATAT